>JALPQI010022154.1:0-17364 GCA_025490895.1 Thaumatotibia leucotreta
ATCTATTTGGATATTCCCGGTCTAAATGATATGCTCTGTTGGTAAATGGATCCAACTTTCTTGTCAACACAGATATCAATAGCATATCCCATTCCTTGACAGGCTGCTGCAAGTTTTTTAAGGCATATAATTGCTGTTGTACCTGTGATATGTATGTTCTTATACTTGCAGCAGTCCCTTTTTGCATGGAGGGCAAATCCAAAAGAAGCGAGATATGACTACCAATGAGGCGAGGTTTATTGTCAAATCGCTTCTTCAGCAATTCCATCGCTTCATGGTATGACTCATTTACAATGGGCAAGTTTACTATTATACCTAATGCATCATCAGTTACATATTTTCTTAAATAAAATAATTTTTGAACATCCGAAAGTGTCGGGTTTTTGTCAAACACTGCACAGAACAGGTCTATGAAAGGCTTGAACTTAGTGAAATCCTTTCCACTGAAGTAAGGAATGTCAATATGCGGTATCTTGCTTGCAGGCATTGCATGCTGCTCTTTAGTATGTGGTGTTTGTTTCAAGCCTTTTATAGCCTGGTCCAATTGACCTAGAATTTTAAAATATTTATTTTCAATCACTGAAATATCACTACACTCTTTGTCGCTTTCATCAATTGTTAAAATGTCGATGTTCACTGAATCATAATTTTGGAATGTACTCACAATGCTTTCTCTTCTAGCTACAAGTTCACCTTCTGTCGAGTCCATACAGTCACTTGCAAAGGCCTCCGCTCTCGTAACGGCTCCTTTAAGCGCACTCCGCTTGGCCTTTAGCCGCTTTAGTTGCGCCATTCTTTCCGCAAGAGCCTTTTCTTCAGGAGTCATGATTCACCAGAAAGATTCGCTGAGAAAATATTTTATTTTGACTGTCAGACGTCACTGTCAGTTTGACATTTCTTGCGCACTGCCGCCAACCTCAATGCACTATAGCTGCCAGAAAGTTGACGTTTTCATTTTGAGCGCGATTTGCCGGTTAAAACCAGTTCAGCAAAAAATGGCTGCCAAATTCAGCCCGACGCTTGAAATTTTTATTAGCACTTTAGTATGGATATAGCCACACTTTTCTTCACTATACACAACTGATAGCTTATTTCACTTTTGTTCGTTTTGCGGATGTATCACAGGCCGGAATGCACAAAAAACATAGATTTTTTGACTTGAAAACTCACGACCGGCACCCGCACTTTGAAATCGCGTATTGGGTATATAGTCCACAATTACCACCTTTCCAATAGTTTTTCGAAGGACCAGTTACCATGTAGCGTAAATAATACACGGTAGTAATTTTAACACTGAGTTTAATAATTAAAACTTGAGAAACAGTAATTTAGCGTGCTACTCATTGGTATAGACCAGACAAGAGAGAGCTGGGTTGCCATACCCAAAGATACTTAAAATATTGGCTCTGTTGCCATACACAAAAATAATTATTATATTTGTTCTTGAACAGGAGCAAATCGCTATATGCACCTCTTTTTTGAGTCAACAATATTAGGATAAGGAAGAGACGGTATGATTTTCTGTCTGTGCTTCAAGTGAGTAAAACCCCAGCGAAATAATAGTTACGAATTTGTAAATATTGCATAAACACCGCTCTTCTACCTTTTTTCCTATAAGGGGCAGTTTACTCTACATATGAAGTTTCAAACAGTTTTGTGAAGGTTTAATTAGTTATGGATTTTTTCGGGAATTTCTCGACTATTTAATATTTATACGCATACATATACAGGCCATGCGCCTGTCATTACTTATTTAATAATTTGACTTGTTCCACGATCAATATTTGAAGGGATGATTACAAAAACAACATAACTACATTGAGCATAACTTTACAGGAAAGCGATAAAACTAAATTCCTTTTTAAATAATATTCATTAAAGCTTAATATTCAGAAGCGGTAAAGATATATAACCACAAAGTTAAGATTACCCGTTTATTTGTGTTACGGCTCATTACTTTTTTTGGAAAAAATAAAATAAGCCTTGCCACTTACGTTGTTTTTGTAAAATCTTGAGTAGTTACGTTGTTTTTGTGCAAAACTTGATGAACATTTTTGGAAAAAGATTTTTTTATTGAAAAAAAATCGTCGTATACGCTAATATTCCCCATTTTATAAGTCGATTTAGAATATGGTTTACTCTGAGTATTAATGCTGCAGTTTTATTCGACACTTTTTAGTGCAGTTTAGTATGGGAAATAAAATATTTTCCATTTTTTTGCCAAACGGGAAAGTTTTTAGACAATTTTTTTTTCACATTCTGTAGCTCCTTTGATGACGAACAATATGACATCAAAAACTCAAATTTGGAAAAAATGCTAGTTATGTTGTTTTTGTAAACATTCCTTTTTTGCGCATGGAAGTTTGTGGCTATGTACTCGTGTTAAAATCATAAATAACTATTATATTTTTATTTGTAATTATAAACAATAAGCATTATAAGCATAATAAGCAATCAAGATCCCAGCCCAAGATCGGTCCGCGGATAGAGATCTGCGTTTTATTTTAGACATCCTCGAACGATACATACAATATTATCACAAGGGGTAACCTTTTTGATGAGTTTACGACATACGTATATGTATTGTGGCTATTATGACATATAGGTACTTACTTTCATTAGCAGTTAAATGCAAGCACGTACACATGGAGATATAAACGTCGAATTGCTTTCGAGTCTTGATCATTTTGATCAACCATCGAGGCAATGGCAGATAGTGCATCGTCCTTCATATGAGTTCGACGTGCTTACTAAAACGTAGTCCACGCTATAAAGACTAGATATCTAGGAGTATTTTTTTATTTTCTGTAGTGAAATTGTTCCTAGTCCACTAACACCACCTCTAACTCTCTAACGTTTATACATATAGGCAGGTAGTATTCGAAATAATCGAATATCACTTATTTTGGTTCGTCACTATCAAGTGCTCCTATAGGCTACAGTACCTACATTTACATACAAATTTAGAATAATGATTTGCTTCAATTTATATTATTAAATAGCCTCACTCAATTTCATATTGTCTGAGAAACTGTTATGCAGCATATCTAATTATAACTAATCAATGAAAATATTAGTGATTACTTACGGATCAGAAACGTGGTCGTTCACTATGGGACTCATTAGGAGGCTCAGAGTCACTCAACGAGCGATGGAGAGGGCAATGCTCGGGGTTTCTCTGCGAGATCGCATCAGGAATGACGAGATCCGCAGAAGAACGAAAGTGACTGACATAGCCCGAAGAAACGCCAGGTTGAAGTGGCAGTGGGCTGGCCATATTAACCGGAGGACCGATGACCGGTGGGGTCGGCGTGTTCTCGAGTGGCGACCACGCACTGGACGGCGCAACGTGGGAAGCCCCCCCACAAGATGGAGCGACGACCTGGTAAAGGTTGCGGGTGTCCAATGGATGCGGACAGCTCACGACCGATCTTTGTGGAACGCAGCAGTGGACGTCAATTGCCTGATGATGATGATGATGAATGAAAATATTTATTTAATATACGTAGGCACGGTAGAGTTCTTAAAAAAATATGTACCTCAAACGAACAGTTAGTTAAATGGGTTAATTTAACTAAATTTGTACATCTTTTGGAATGTATTAAGATCGCCAGTACTACATAATTCTTGTTCCGCCCGCCCGAGGCCCCCAATGTTTTTCATCACACCACGTGAGGGGAAAAACATTTTTTTTCATTACACCGTTCGTAAGTGTGCCAATGCGCACAGGCGACGCGCGCCGTAGGTACGTCATTATTCCCATAGGCAGTAATGGATTTTCATACAACATTACATCACAGTAGTAATTTTACCTGCATTGCTGGTTGAAACTTATAAAATTATTCGGAAAAAAACCGAATATTCGAATAAGGTCAATGCGGGTAAGACCGTCTATCAGGAAAGTCCATCTACCAACTGATTACCGATCCTAATTGAACAGTATAAGACGCATATGACGGACTTTCCTTCAAAATAAAATATCTCGGACTTAGCCGGACTGACCTTACCCAAAAATTTTGATTTTGATTATTTTCAAGCTCTAACTAATCACACAATAAATGGCATAATCCATAAATTAAAGAATTACTTTATGCATAATCATAATTCTCTCAAGATCCTTTCAACTTCTAGTAACTACCTTCAACGCTACTATGGGTTCAGGCAAATTATCTCAATGCCGTCCACGTGTATGTGCGATCATATAGTTTCCATAATATTTGTTACATTTATAAAATGCGTTTGCTTAGGTAATATCTGCTCTTGAGCAGAGTTGGAGAAATTTGAAATCTGATTACTACTGTAAATTACAGTTGTATGTGTGTAAATACTTTGTAATCTATGTACATAGAGTCCTGGGGGGTTACCATGACGTACTTCTTCTTCTTCTAGTGCCGTCTACTTATCGCAGTTTGGCAATCATCATGGCAATTTCATCCTTCTATGACGTACTAACGATTCAGTTTAGGTTCAGGGAAAGGGACAGTGATATACGACTCATATAGTTTTGTCCCAGTCTCTCAACCTAAACTGAATCGCATTAGTACGTCATGGAAAACCCCCCAGGACTATGTATATAGATTACAAAGTACAACTGTAATTGACAGTAACTAGTAATCAGATAAAATTTTGTACAAGTCTGCTCAAGAGCAGATTATTACCTACGCAATAGTAGATTGTTCAACGAGGGACTAAAACAGGCCATTATGACACGAGATATTTATCCACCCGAGCGTAGCGAGGGTGGATGTAGTTCGAGTGTCATTATGGCTGTTTAGTCCCAAATTAAACACTCTACTTTTCACTTAGAATGCGAGGAAAAAACTACGTTCTACATAATCTCAGTATTAATTAACAGAAAGAACAAATAAGAAACAAAAAAATTATATGTTCTGCGATGTCAAAACTTCCGATTTCTTCGGAACATGGCCACTTTACGATAAATTCGCAAACTTTTTCAAGTTATATGGTTTAGTTGCAGTGTGGTTTTAAGCTTCTTAGATTTTTCATCAAAATATGTCAGAAATACGCCTTCCATAAATGATGTTGGTACCTACCTAATTTGCTTTCCAGTTTTCCAATCCATAAAAGTTTGATACGCTTTTGAATATATTACACTAGATTTCGGCGGTAAAAGATTTTGCACCACCTCTTTTGCATTCTTCTTTATTCTGGAGTAAGGCGTTAATACTTCTTCATCGCATGACGTGACATCGTAAATTATATAACTACGATTTGAACAATATTACTTATGGACAAAAACACAAAAAATAAGCAATCAAATTCGTTCCGCGTTTAAATTTTTATCTGTATTCCTTTTTCGAAATATGACGCTTTAAATACTTGCATATTTAGCCAACGAATTGGAGCTAACTACATAACTATTTTGAAGCTAATTGGTTATTAAAAAATAAGTAATAAATTGGATTCAATCTTAATCATATATTAAACAAGTATTAAATATACATGTACCTATATCAAGAAAATTAATCGATTCTCCTTAATATTTTTTCACGATTGACATTTTGAGGTTATTTTCAATGTCAATATCAGTTCGTTCAAAAATCATAAACACTAGAAATGGCTGCTTAGGGGTTTCCAAAGTCAATTAAAAAAAAGTTTAGAGGTTGTATCCACGGCATGCACAAAAGTGGTCCATACACAAGCACTGAAAATGGCGACTATCCTTTATTCTTTAACACCGTGAGTGTGGCTGTTTACGGGTTTCCAACGTCAATTAAAAAAATTTTACTTTAGTCCCTAGAGATTAATAAAGAGTTTTAGTCCCGATATGCAGGGACTAAAATAACATTTTAAGAGCATGAGAAGTGAAAACGTATTTTACAAATGTAACATGAGAGTGTTACACAACCGAAAATGATCATCAATGCTAAGTTTCATTTTGACTACACCCAAGTGACGAATTCTGTTGGAGGTTTAAATCATCTCCAAATAATAATTTCCCGTCTGAGAGCTAATCTAAACTTAGTGTCGTATTTAACACGGTTCAGGCGACGCCGTGAGCCGCTAAATCGGTGAAACGAGGTGACAGTTCATTTTATATTTGCATACATTTAAATCTTTGAGCTTTGAGGGACAATCCTTCCCTCGGTTTAGCATATTTTAATAGCAGCAGCAATTTATTTAGAGTTTAGACGCTGTATTTAATCTCTACGCAGTATTCATTATAAATAAAAAATAAACAATCTACTTAATCTAACCCTAAGTGACATTATAGGAATAATATACTTACCTATTAAATACCTATTTAAGTACGATACTGTAGCTAGAGTATATGCTATTGATGACTCGAGTTTTGTAGTTAATCCGCTTACCGTGATGCGTACATTCTTTACCATCATAATTGCGAGTTAAAAATTAAGTTTTATGACAAAATAATATTAAATAACGTACTATCGTATCTATTACACCCTAGGGATTTTCACTTTTCTATAACACACGCATATGATCAAAATGTGCTCTTTTAAAAGTCACAAATATACCATATTAATGTTAATTAATGTATTTAATTTTTTTTTTTCATTATTTCATTGATAATTTATTAGATCAACAAAGCGGACCTTGGGAGACACATATTTTGCGATGCCATACAAAACTTAAACAATAATATAAAATTACATCTAATTGCAAAAAAAAAACTAAATAAAATAAAAAACTACAATAAATCTTATAAAACTACCTTAAACTAAAGGTCTGAACTATATTTACAGATATCCCCAATGCCACTCCCATTTGGTAAGGTGCCCATAAGGCTGGCTGCGTTACCTCGCTGAATGGCAATGCCTATACGTTGAGCGAGGAACGAGCCAGCCCTAGGGTCGCCGGTGGAACGGATGAGCAACGACCTCAGTTTTGTAAAAAGTTTTAGTGCCTCTGGTCCCCAAGGACCTAGAGTCTCAACGGCAAAAGCCGAAAATACGTATGCGTCACCTAAACATGCGTATTTTCGGCGTTTTGCGACTTCGGCATTAGTGGCGGCACTGCCTGCTCTCAAAGACGATGCATTGAGGTGGGACGGCGCAAGGGTGTCCACACAAGTTGCGTCCCAAATTAGAGGCCGTCCCTTCTCCCACGGCACGAGAGTAAGACCGTCGGGCCTTTTGCCGTCATTGCGCGCTAAACCGTTAGGCTCCAATATGGTGGGCATGTTGACGCTGACTAAGGCCCGTCGGATGATGTCATTGAGGGAGGCGTGGCGGGATAGACGACCAGCGCTTTTAGAGCAGGCCAGGCCGTGGTGGCCGTGGCGATCCACCACTGTACCGCAGTTGCACCGATGAGGCTCAACTAGGTTGGCTCCTAGTCGGAGACCAACCGCCAGACGGAAACTATTGGGGTCTAATAAGTTGCCGAAATTTGCCGATGGGAAAGCGTGCAGCCAGTAACCGGACTCTCTAGCTGAAGTTGCTAAGAGTCGCGCTGTTTCAAGGCTAGACGGGCTATTTTTTAGGAGATCTTCATGTATTCCCCGACATATAGGTTCGTCCCAAAGTTTTTGAGAGCTTGGGCTTGAGGGCAGGTCTTTGCCCGGACAAGCTACCCGCCAAGCGTCCCTGGCCTCAGACAAGCACACTATCTCACAATCACCTAGTGAGGGTTGTAGAATACTGCCCGTGAGAGCTAGTGTGCTGTGTACCGAAGACAGGAACGCCGGCAAGGAGACACATCCGATCAACCTCAGCCCTAGGCCACCGAACCTAATAGGTAGAGATGATATCAGGAACATCCTTGTGTCGATTTGTATGTTCACAATTTTTTCAATTTGAGTCCAAAGAATATTATCAATTTTTTCACATAGAGACGAATACTTCCAAAAGGGGCTGCAGCGCATAGCGTAGGTAAATTTGGGGACAAAATGGCAGTACCGCAGAATAAAAATGGCCATATGGGGGTTAATTTTGAGAAGACGGTCTGAAAAAGAGTGAAATTGGTCAATATTTTTATCTATAAAATTTGGAATAGAGTCGTCAAAAATGGGTGCACCAAGTAGAAAGAGATTTTTTTTTTCTAAAATTTTAATGCCCGGGCAAATATATTGAAACGACCTTAAGATTTCGCTCCTATTTGCATCATTTGGATCTATATAAATTTCGCATTTGTTTGTATTGAGTTGTAAACCGATGGAGTCAAATTTTGTGCTGATGGAGATGAAATCATTTAAAACTGTGGTAGCGTCACCTCCAAGTGTTCCATCATCAAGGTACCAGATGTTAAAAAGCGATGTGAGGTCAGAGATATGCGGATGGATGGCAAGACTGAAGATAGCTGGACCCAAGGGGTCGCCTTGTTGGCAGCCGGTGGACGACAGTATGGTGTGGCTCCTGAACTTGAGGTTAGAAGGAGTACTGTAACATTGCCATATGTAGGGATAAATATTTGGGGTAGTTTTTAAGACTTCAGAAAGAATGGCCTGTCTATTTACTGAATTGAAAGCATTTTTTACATCTAACTTCAGCAGAACGGAATTAGGAGAGTTAGATAAAAAGGTGCGGCAAGCATGGACTGCAGCTTCGCAGCCACCCTTGCTACCAAAGCCTAATTGAGTGGGTTTAAATTGGGATTCGAGGTCCTCACGTATATATCTGCAGCATACTTTGGAAGCAAGTCGCCTAAAAGTTGAACCTATAGCAATAGGACGTACGCTACCATCTTTCTTGCTAAGGGCGCAAAGGTTAGCTCCGTACAGGGTTTGGCAAATTGTTTCATTTACTTTCCCACTAATCATTAGATTCACTAAACGTGTGAGGCTGGAGAGGAGTTCACCCGTATTATTGTTGACGAGCAGATCCTTCAAGTGTTGAGGGGTAATGCCGTCCAAGCCACCAGCCGAGCCGTTATTGAACGCCATGACCGCTGCAAAAACGGCGTCTTCTGAAGCGACAAGGCCGGGCAATGTGGTGTCTGGAGGATCTGGAAGATCAAGAAACGAGGGGCCCGGTGGGTGTTTGCTCTCGAGAGCAGCGAGAGTGTCTTGCGAATCAGGGGCGGTAGAGTCGCTCGAGAAGAGCATGCGGGCGGCACCACGTAGGTCCCCATCATTGACTTTAGTTTCAATTTTCTTGAATAGGTTGTGCGAAGGGGGAGGTGGATCGGGAGTGTATGATAACGGAGAGGGTTGAGAACAGTTATTCTTTATTTTCTTTGTTAAAGTTTTTGAAGATTTGCGATCTACATGTAGAACGCTGTACGCGAAAGTTAGCAAATTTTCCCAAGTGATTAGGCTATTAGAGTTAACGCAGTCATTTAGTGTGCTTATAAGAGCTTGGGCAACGGCGTGTCTTGCACCTCTAGGTATTCTTTTAATGACAGGGTTTGACTCTTTAAAAGCGCTGAGCTTATCCGACAGGGAATTGGGCAGAAAATTGGTTGTATTTAATAGGTAAGTATATCATTCCTATAATGTCACTTAGGGTTAGATTAAGTAGATTGAATAATGATATACTTACCTATTAAACAGGTATTTAATAGGTAAGTATATCATTCCTATAATAATTATATCGTATCCTATCCTATTATAATTAATATACTTAATACTTATAGGTATATAAAAACTATAGGTTGTCGATTTCTGAGAATGAACTTTTGACACTTGAATATTGACGTAATTAGTGATGACTGATAAGGCTAAGTCAATAGGTTTGTTGACGAATATTTAAATATATAAATAATTAACAATCACAAACGATACAACTCTTTAGCTCTTCGAGTCATAACTCGCACTCGTATAACTATTATTAAATATTGACTCGTGAGACAAATCAAGTATCTAGTTCGTGGCAGATAAGTACTTAAAATAGGCACGTCATGACATCGTGAACCCCGGCGCACCGCAAGTGCGCACGCGTCGCGCGCCTTCGCGGATTCGTATCAGTCGATTGCGTTCGTTTGTAACGTACAGACGTTGTTGTGGCATTATTGATTTGCGTTTCTGTATTGATTATTAAGTGATTGATATTTTAAATTGTTTTTAATAAAGTAAGTTAGTGGATAATTCTGTGTATTTATTGTAAAACAACAATACTTACAATGTGTACATCAAAGGAATATGATTTTAACGAAATATTACGAAACGTTGCTCAGTGCAAAGGTCTCCTTGAATGGCACTATTCTTTGCATGATTTTGAGAGTATTGGTCAAAATTACTTTGGTGTTTTAGTGCCTTTGTATTTGATGGGCACGGATTTAACTGGTAAAGAGGTGAAACTCTCGTTGGTATTAAAATTGGCTCCTACTGATAAGAGATTTCGTCTCAGCGATGCGGTAACGCGCATGTTTGATCGAGAAATGTTTGTATACAGTAAGGTATTGCGCAAATATCAAGAAATACAGAGAAGTTTATCGATCGCTCATTTTGTGATACCTAATTGTTATTACATTCGCGAAGAATATTGCCAAGAAGTTATAGTCATGCAAGACATGCGTGCTGAAGGCTACATTCCGTATACCAAGCAAACCTTTTTAGATTTGGATCACATGGTTGTATCGCTCAAGTCTTTAGCTAAGTTTCACGCATTATCGTTTATATTAAAACAAAGCGATTTTAAACTATACACTCAGATTGAACAGAAATGTGTCCCTCTAAACGAGTTAACTGATAAAAGATTTTTGGAAGTATTAACTGACAGACTTTTGAAAGCAATGGATAAATTTGCCGATACGAAATTTGTATCATTGTTGAGAACATTGAAAGATAATTGTGCCAAATATATTAAAAATACTGCAGAATCGGCCGCAGCAACTTGCATTTGTCACGGAGACATGTGGAAAGAAAATATTCTGTTTAAATATAGAGTAAGTATCTCGTAAATCTCAGTTTCATTGTTATCTAAAATTAAAGAAAAAAATATTGAATAATCGTCTCAGTCCAGTTCAGATTATATTTGCTTATTACGTGTACAAAAGATAACGAAGTAGTACCTATCTTTCACTTTTTAGAATAAATAAATAAATGCCTACTTTTTTAAGTCCGGTGAAAACATGGTAAATATAAGTGAACTATCTGAATGACATGCATTAAAGATTTTCAATCGAACACACAATTGTTAGTCGTTAACTTTGGACTTCTACGCTGTCTGTTACTTACTTTAATCATTCAATAAATTTTGTTTCAGGATTCGCGACCCGAGGAAGCTTGTATTATTGACTATCAGACCACTCGTACTTGCAGCATGGCCTACGACGTGCTCTACCTTATCGCGAGCAGCACAGACTCTATATTGAGACAACAACATTTCGGAAAACTATTAGATACTTACTATACAACATTCGACAATTACATCAAGACGGCTGGTTATGATACACAAGCTTTGTACCCGAAGACTTCATTCGACAGTGACCTGAAAGTGGTTGCACCAGCGTGCCTCATTGTGGCCAATACTGCTTTGTGGTTGTCCAACGGTTTACAACAGGAAGGTCACGTCCGAAGCAAGAACATATTGTCTACAGTTGAAGAAATGTCCAATGCCGTACAGAAATATAGGTCAGAAGTAAAAAACATTATAGTCGATTTCTCTAGTTATGGTTATTTGCATATTTGATAAAGTATGTATTATGTGTAGTTACATCAAGTTTCCCAGATTTAGTTGTGATGAATGGGTTAGACCTGGTTCATGGAATATTTCATGTTAACTAGAATTAATTCATTATAACGATAATAGTGTGAATTTAAATATGTTTTATGTCATGTAATTTGCTTTGTTTTTTGTGAAACCAGTTTTTTAAACAATCTAACTATGTATTACCGATAAGAATACAATATCAATATTCGAATGGGTATTGTTGTCATTCCGCTGTAGTTACTCGTAATTTATCTAAGTATACAGTAATAAAAATATTCGATACCGGTATTTATTTCACATATATATACGATGGCAAGCAGAAATTATTCCCGAAGCGCAACAAAGAGACAGCATACTACTTAGGTGTATCATCATACTGGTTGAAATGTAAACGAATATTGACACTGATCGATATTACCGTAAATGGTTTATAGGGATGCAATGCCGTATATTGTTGTCAAATGACTAAACCTCTAATCATTAGAGGTTTAGTTCGAGTCTAATGTACTCGCATACCGGCAATGTTTATAACGGTAATTAGCGGATGTAATAGCGAAGACTTATTTAAAACCGGTCGACGAAATAGTTCTTGACTATTGCTGTTTCATTTGTTCCTTTTCTTGGCTGAATAAAAAAAATCATGTGATCTAGCCGCGAGGAGGCATTGTGTAAAGCAAAATCTTAAAAAAAATACAAAAATGGGCCATAAAATATGTATTATGTATCTTATAAGATACACTGCCAAGTAAAGGGTTTAAATTGTATTTCGTTATAAAATATTGGCGTTCGTAAATAATATGTCAATAAAAAAACCTTAATTATTTATATAAAGTACCTACATATTTAATATTATTGAAGGTATAATAATAGTGCTACTCAGAACTGGGTAGGTATGTAGCTAAGAGTCCGTATTTAAAGCGAAAATCGTTAGTAATGAAATAACACAAGTAAATTGCAATTCTAAAGATGAACATATCAAAGATTCATCCATTCAATATTTGTTTTGGGAGGAGATTGATTCTGTAATTACACGTTTGATGTAAAAAAACTGTTTATTAATAAATTTATAATGTTATAATAATTTGTTGTTATTTTCATATCATCTGGCCTGACATATCTTATTGGAAATGAAAATGCATAGGTTGCACCATAATATTTCTAACAGTTGCCAACTGACTTTTTATAACATTGCCAAATTTTAACTAATCAAATTACTTTGTCTCGATAACATGCAAATACAATAATAATATTCACACATTTATCAAATTTTATTTACGAATTCACTGATCTAAATATGTTCAGTGTATTAAACAGACGTCTCCAAGACAAGTTCGGAGTATTCGGACTACGTTTGAGGATCTATTTTTAAACATCATCATGTTTTAGAGTAATTTTGTATCCGATTATAATAATATGTTGCATACTATTAAAGCTGTAACAATACTGTGGCCTGGGGTACGGTTTTTGAATCTCACCAGTGTCTTATTCTCACCGAAAACAAGTGATTTCCGTTGAGTTGAGTTTGAAATGTCATCGGTGACTAGAATTATCATACCTATGATATCGCTTTACGAGTGCCCCCACCCACTCGATTTGAAATCAACGTGTGACTATTTTTGGCAGTTGACGTAGTAACATCTGCCAAAGTTTGTTTCTTTTCAAATGACATTGACACTATGTTTTACGTGCAACAGCTTTGACAGAACCGAATATGAGTTTTTATTTTTAATACTACCTATAGGTAGTATGAAAAATAAAAACCGGTACTAAGGGCGACACTATTATCTGCGTAAAAAGGAACGTAACAGGATAATTGTCTAGGACTGACATTGTATATTTTCTGCATGTTGGTAAAGAACGTGTGAGATTCAAAAACAGTTGCCCTACCGCGAAAAACGAAATTCGTAAATTTCGAGGATTTGTCTCTCTCACTCTAATGACGCCTTCGTTTGAGTGACAGAGAAAAATCCTCGAAATTTACGTATTTCGATTTTCGCGGTGGTAGGCCAGGGCATTTGGGAAACAGTGACATCAAATCACAGGTGATAATTTTAATCACCAGTGATCTCAATATCATCGGTGAGATTCAAAAATTGCACTCCTGGTCCGTAATCCATAAAAAGTAAGAAAATACCGGCCGACATTACTTGGAAATACTTGAAACAGGGACAAAACAAAACTGTTCGTAGTGATCGTGTTTATCAGATAAAGTGCGTATGTTTTGCTATATAGTGCATAAACAAAAAAAATACCACCAAGAGAGCTGATACAGATGTAGCTACGCAACACGGTCCGATGTAGTGAATCATTTTTAATTAAATGTACTTATATATTCTTGAGGCATCTTACCTGGTCCCACGGAAAGCTCAATTATGGCTTCTGATGTGGATACTAAGCTACAATTATACATAATAGATACATATAGATACTAAAATAGATAGAAAATTAGACAGCTAAGACAGCCATGACCAAGCAACAAATATTGCGACAAATAAATGGGTACACAAATAATGCTTTTCAATGTATGATAAAAGAGTGCAATAATTTAATCGATATTATTATACTGAGTGAGATAAACATAAAAAAGGAGGAGCTTTTTTCATATAATTTGGAACAATATAATACATACCATAGAACGCGAGAGGATAGAAGAGGCGGAGGTTTAATTATTTACACGAGGACGGACTTATTAACAGAAAAGATAAATACATCTGGCCATGCGTCTGAAATAATTCACATAACAATTAAGAATTACCAAAACCCGTTGCATATATTCGCAATATATAAGCCGCCGAGTACTAATAAGAATACATTTATACAGGAGATTGACAACATATTGAGGAAAACCCCACGTACGGACAACATCATAATTATAGGAGACGTAAACATAAACATACAGTTAAATGATAGTTTCACCGACTACTACAAAAACACCCTGTGTGGCCACGGCCTAGACTGCCTTATCAACGAATGCACGCGAGAGGAGATACTGGACGGGCAACTTGTGACGTCATGCCTCGACCATGTGTGGGTGCGTGCTGGCGGGAACCTAAGGCCGGCCGGCGCACACATGCTTACGTGCAAGGTGTCGGACCACTATCTCGTCGGCGTCAACTTATCAGCGAGCTCTGCGGCCGGTACTTGCGACGGCCGAAACAACAACAGAACATCAAGCCAACACGCAACTGAATTGCACATAATTAACAACCACCGGGTCAAAACGGAGTTAACGAAAATTGATTGGTCTGAAGTGTACAATATTAATTGCCCAGTAATGATGTATAGTAAACTATATTCAATTTTTAGCACAATATATACAGAATCTAAATCAATTAGACTGTGTAGCAATAAGCGGAAAACCCAACCGTGGATAACAAATAGCTTGAATAATATGTTAGAACGTAGAGATGAGTTGTTCCGGAAATGTAAATCTAATCCTAAAAATGTAACGTATAGACTGAACTATTCAAGATTCAGAAATGTAACTAATAAATGTATATACTTAGCTAAACAACAATATAAACAAAATGAAATTAAGAATTGCGAGAATGATCTTAGAAAACTATGGGCTACGATTAATAGTTGGCTGGGAAATTTGAAACCGAATTTGGATGATGTAATAAATAAATATTTAGGTAAAAGTACATCTATTGAGATGGTGTGTACAAACTTCGCCAAAACATTTACCTCTGAAATACAAAATATAAAACATATATGTAATAAAAAATTTCTTGACCGCGAGAGCTATGTTAACGTAAGTAACGTCACTTTTAGGTATCAAAAAGTATCTATATCGGATATCGAAAAAATTATAGACAGTTTAAGTAGTAGAAAATCACCGGGTATAGACGGTATACGATGTAGGGACTTAAAAATGATAAAAACGAGCATTAGCCCTGTGTTGGCGAAGTTTGTAAACAGCTGTGCATCGACAGGTACCTACCCAGATTTATTAAAAAAATCTATAATTCGGCCAGTATATAAACAGGGTAATCATTTAGACTACACGAATTATAGACCCATAGCTATACTCTCTATAGTTAATAAAATTGTAGAAAAAGTTATTGTCTCACAAATAAGTAGGTATTTAGATAAAAACAACTTAATATCAGACACTCAGCACGGGTTTAGACGTATGCGCAGTACTTCAACTGCTCTAGCCAATTTCACCGATGAAGTCAATGAGTACTTAAATAATAAAATGTATGTAGTCACCCTGTATATAGACTTCAAAAAAGCCTTCGATACCTTGGACCACGCGCAACTCATTGTTGCGATGCAGGAGTGTGGTGTGCGTGGTCCGGTGCTCGAATGGTTTAGGAGCTATTTATCTAACAGAACCTTAACAACTGTAATTGATGGTAAGAGCGGTGAGGAGGCTAGCGTGATATACGGTGTCCCAACCGGATCTATATACGGGCCAGTCGGCTACATTATGCATGTGAACAGCATGAGCAACGTCGTCCAGAAGTGCTCGACATATATGTATGCTGATGACACATGCATAATGTTTGCTGACAAGGACATAAAAAAAGTACAAAAAAGTGTACAGGATGATTTTATAAACATAATTAAATGGTCGCATGACAACGGCATTATTCTAAATTTAGAGAAAACTAAATGTATGTTAATTAAATCACCCTATTTACAAGGCCCCGTCGAAAGTATTAAAATAATAGGCCATACATACGACTGTTTACATAAGGACCAAAAAGATTGCAAATGTTCTAGTATTGAATTTGTGGATAAATATAAATATTTAGGTTTAACGATAGATACAAAATTTAGCTGGGGTGATCATATAGACATTGTATGTAACAAACTGAGAGCGATTATGGTAAAGTTATATAGTTTAAAAAATATTGTAAATAGAAAAATATTGCACACCATGTATCACTCATTAGCAGAGTCAATAATAGGTTACGGTTTAATTGCGTACGGACGCACTTTTAAAACATACCTCGATAGGATATATAACTTACAATTGAGAATTATAAAGAATATATTAGTGGATAAGAAAACAAAAAGAAATTGCAATCAAAATTATAAGTTATTGTATAAAAAGTTAGAAATCTTGCCAGTACATCAAAAAGTTACATATTTATTATCCGTAGAAAGCTATGGTCACGACAGATTCAAAACGCACAACAAAATATTACGTAATTTTAGGCCAGGGACAAAAAGAAAGTATATAGAATATAGCACTAATAATTATTATGGAAAAAGAACTCGTACACATATGATACCTAAGATTTTCAACCAGCTGAGTGTAACAATAGAAAGGTCTAGTAGTAAACAGATTTTTAAGAAAAATTGTAAAAAATTACTCCTAGATACAATTACATAGATAATTATAATATTTATAACATTATAACTAAGCATTCCACTATGTAAAGAAAAAAATTTGTAGCATCGCCAGCACAGTTAGCGGTCCGTTAGTGGAGCCTATTTCAAAGACATAGGGTTCACTGACGGTCAGCTGAGGGTGTTGTTGTTTATTTGTTTACGTTGCGTTTAGTAGTTTAGTTAAATATGCAGGTAGATGAGGGTATAGGTACTCATCACACACTATGTTTGTTATTATAGAGCGTATTATTCGCCAACAAACTGTCCACAGTTTGGCGAAAGAAATTGTGTACCCTACCACCTATGTTTTCTTTTGTGATAAATAAATTAAAAAAAAAAAAAAAAAAAATGCTCTCGCCAGGATTTGAACACGGAACACAGTACTATCGAATTCCCTTCTGATTCCGGTTTAATAATACCTAACTCTTGAATTCACGCTTTG
>JALPQI010022155.1:0-18758 GCA_025490895.1 Thaumatotibia leucotreta
TCTTAACACCGCATATTAGTTCATAGTTCATAGTTCATTTATTAATAATAATTCATATTACATGTCACTTATAATTAAAAAAAAATAAAAATAATGAAATGTGTATAACAACTACAAGCAAAAATTTGTAGAATTATCTAAACACAAATAAAAACAGAACAATTAATTAATAAATTAATAATATTCATCGCAATTGTCAATTATTATCGGCGCAACATCTTTCGACAAATGCAAATAGAATATTAGCCAATCAGAACTATTTTTAAATGGTGGTTAAAAATTAAAGAAATTCATTAGCATAATGAAGAGGGGATGACATGTACCTAGTAAACTTAGAGATGGACCGTCGGGAAAGCCGACTATTCAGCGTCCTTTGTGGCCGCCGATTAGTACCGTAATCATATACCTAAAACTAGCGACTCGCCCTGGCTTCGCACGGGTACTATACCTACATAAAAACCTTCCTCTTGAATTACTCTACCTATTGAAAAAATCTCATCAAAATCCGTTGCGTAGTTTTAATGAATTAAGCGTACAAAGGGACATAGGGACAGAAAAAGTGACTTTATTTTATACTATGTAGTGATTACCTACTTTTCAAAACTTGGAAAGAAAGGAAATGAAACCTTTTTCAGTATTTCCACTAATTAACTAAACATTTTTCAATAGAATACATTACGTATCGAGTAAAACCTTCCGTTACTTGGCAACTCGTGGTAGGGTTACTGCGGAAACAAAACTACATTGGAATTGAAAAAAAAAAAGGAAAAATTCAAAAACCTTCAACAATAGCCTCTGTTGAAGATTTCTGAATTTGCGGAAAACTCGCCGTCGAGGGATACCGCTCAATATATATATTTTGCATATTTCATTATTTAAAAATAACGATTTTCGTTGCGGACGTTGTTGCCAACCCTAGGTCTCGGAACGATTCGACATGTCAATGACACAGTTTGGGTAGAACAATGCTGCAAGTGCAATGACAGTGTGCAGCACATTCTTGTTACATTGCACATTATCTCGAGCCTGACTAGTATTTACTCTCGAACCTATAATAACTAAGTAAGGTGGAAGTACTAGTACCTGACGCTGTAGGTACTCATAAATAAATAAATAAATAAATATCATGGGACATCTTACACAAATCGATCTAGTCCCACGGTAAGCTCAATTAAGGCTTGTGATGTAGGCACCAGGCGACGATATATATAATAGATAGATACATATAGATACTTAAATACATAGACAGCCATGACCAAGGAACAAATATTTGTGATTAATAAATACATACACAAATAATGCCCTCGCCGGGATTCGAACCCGGAACCTCCAGCTTCGTAGGCAGGGTCACTACCAACTAGGCTACAGAGGCTGACAAAACTCATACTCCTCATCATAGCTTGAGCTGACATCGATAAGATAAAATCAACTATGAGAGCATTTAAACGATGATACATGAATGTGCCTTTATTGCTTCATATCCCAACTTTGAAATAATTAGCTTATATCTAAATTATTTGCGTAATTCTAAGATTGAAACTTGTACTGAAGTACTATTGGGACTGCCAGCAAAAGCACCTGACACTTACTTCTACAATGGAGTTGACTAAGAAAATTTGCAATCTTGAGAAATTTCGATATTGTTACCCTATAAAATAAATACTATTTAACAAAACTTACAAACTCCACTCCCAAAACACATGAAAATATTTTATGTAGGGGTATATATGAGTCAAATATCGTGCTTCAAATAGCTATTTTCTGTTCTCATGTTACGCACTGGTACATCCACCTTAAAAGTTATAAGTAAGTACGAGTATTGTGTAAGGGTATAGTGGTACCTAAATAACAGGTACCTTTCATTTGTGTTTCTGATTATGCCAATGCTATAGTTACACGATCACGATATTGCACTATCTCACCAAGTCACCATATAATATAGCTTCGTACCATTGATAAATAATTTGAAAACTTGCCTAAATTAATTTGCGGCACTATATCCATCATCGCAATCGTCCGTTCCAGTTATTGTGACCCGAATTAACAAACTGGTTAAACAAGATTACGATTATAAATAATATCAGTGCAATATCCACTTACGTAAGTAATCAAAAGTGAAATTGATCACTTGTGCATAGGTAACGACAAACATATTATTGAAATTATTTCAATAAAAAAGCAAGTTACTAGCAACGAAAAGATGATGTTTTCGTATATGTGCGATAAAATAATTGTGTTCCTCTTAACGTCAAGTACCATCATAATCATATCAGCCGAACGACGTCCACTGCTGAACACAGGCCTCCCCCAAAGCTTGCCGCAATGACCGGTCCTGCGCCACCGGCATCCAGCGGACTCCTGCGACCTTCAGGGGCTTCAGGTCATGTCCACCGCAGGGCATCAGTTCACCATGGACGTTTCGATAAATACTCCCTTCGATTACTACTCATACGGGTTACTTATACTAGACCGTAACAGCCCTTAGCCGAGCCATCTGACGTCCCGACTTCCGACGGCCTGACCTACTAGTGTCATGATTTAGGTAATCCTCGTCCTGCCCAATGTGATTCCTAAAGGACATACTGGTATTCCATTTAATTACAAATCTCATTAGCGCCATCGCCTCGTAGGTTCGAAAGTGGAAAACAATTAAAAATCACCAATATAGTTCAAATAATTTGGTTTAGTATTAAAGGCTCAAAATTGGTACGGTTGGTAGAATAAGGCTATCCTCAGTGTTAATTACAAAATATCGCATTAAAATGTTCAGTAGACATACTTAGAACAGTAAAGTAAAGCAATAAGTAGAACTAAAACCTATCAGATTAAAACTAAATAAATCTAAAAAGTTGGGCCCCCGCGACATAGTGCCAATGATGCTGACAGCTTTACCTTGCTAGTCTCGCGGTACTGATGCGTTGTGCAAGATCACCAGTTGCGTCCAGAACAGGGTGCTTACACAAGTTGCCAATCGCTAAGGCTTAATCGTCAATCGTAAACGAAAGGCAGCTAACTGTCTTTGTCGCACTAATATGAAAGAGTGACAGAAAGGGAAAACTACGATACGCTAATAAGCGTTAGCGATTGGCAACTTAGCTAAGCAACCAGAACAGTTAGAACCTTGTTGTTTTAATGGAGTCAATGAATTCGTTACTTATAATGGAAGAGTAGGTGCACGCTGCATTACGCATAAGTAAGCTGACGTTCATGAGAAGCGTTAGACAATGAAACGTATTGTGTGTGATGTGATGGGTGGATGGTTGTATTATAGCGTAGGATGCATATTGCGAAGTGTACAGTATGTATAAGTATCGAAAGAATCCGCTCAAAAATATGTTACGACGTTCTTATTACATAGAATTAGAGTGCACTGGGACATAATTTTGAATATTTTTGTGTAGGGTTAGTTGTGGAACATTGACACAAACGGACACATTGAAACTTTGCGATATCTCGGAAACCTGACCTTAACGGCTAGTCCCGTCTATCAAACAAGGACGAGCTTAGGGACCCTCCACAACTCCCCAGGGTGCGAGCGACGATCGCAGAAGGAGCACGTCGCTACATGCTTCAAAGCAAATTGAACCAGGAAAAGTAACAATTTTTATTTATATTTCGTAATTTTTTGTAAGAATACAGCGAATTGTTTGGTAGTATTTATATTTTTGTCGTATTGTATATATATTCAAGTTTATTGTAAGCTAAATACTTTTAAAATTAGTTCAAGTTTTAACCTCGTTTTTTTATTTAGTTTAAAATAATACCCTGGTGTCTCACAATGAAACATTTTTATGTAATGTACAATGAAACAGGTCCATGTTTCGTTGTGTACTGTATAGTTTTTATGTACAACGAATGTGAAATTGCAAAAGGTTACTATTCTATGAGACTGTTTATTTAAACATGTTTCATGTTTAGCACCTCATTATAAATCTATTAAGGCCCACTTGTATAACCTAGGGTTAAACACTGACCAGTAAAATGGTCACTTTAGCTCCTGCTGGTGAATACCTGGTTATTTGGCTAAACCCCGGTGGTACAAGAGAGTCTAAGTAGTACATTTCTAATATTTTTGGTTGACTAGTATAATTATATTATATATTAAATATTTCGTTAAATTATATGCGTAGTAATAGTGGTAATAAAACATTTTTTTTTTCTTTTAAAACATTCTGTTCCTACACATTGTATTAATATGTTATTTTAACATTTTTCGGTTGCTTAATGCGCCAATGTCATAAAGATTCGTTACTAAATTAATCTTCCCAATAATTTTACTAAGAACAACCACATAATATATAATAACCTGTTTTACTACTGATTATGTAACTCTGTTTCAATGTTGGTTACCCGTGATATTTTTAGTTTACAATGAAACAGCTCACGGTGTTTCACTGAACACTATTTATTAGTACACATTGAAACAATACACTTTTTTCAAAAACATTTTAAGAATATATACGCAATTTTCAGAACTAAAGCCACTTTTTTACATACCATAAATAATTATGACTAATAGTCTATTTTATGGCAAAATATACGATTTTTATCTTTCAAATTGGCTGAGATAGGACAGTTTAAAAAGTTGAATGTTTCATTGATGGCAATAGTTTAAGTAATATGTTTAACAATAAAACATACGTACACAATAAAACAACATGATATTTATGTTGTCACAAAGTGTATGATATCTATCGTGGAGATGCCCAGGACTTTCCCGCGTTCGCCTGGGTTGCAGTCATACTACGAGGATACAAAAAACATCACACAACACAAGCAATATGTCGCAGTTATCGACGACATTGTTAAGTTACTATGAAACTTGGGTTGTATACAATGAAACAGTCTTTCGGTTTCATATATCTTTCAGTGGTCTTATTAATCATTTAATAAATTAGAATCCTACTAAACTAAAGCTACTCCAGCCTACCGTTATTATTAACTTTCCTTTATTTTGTATTCATTGCAAGCGTACTTATATATATGTTACATATAACACAGTTCCAATGTTGGTTAAGTCTGTTTCATAGTTCATTGGATTTATTACATCTGTTTCAATGTAAAAATTCAGGTGTTTCATTGAATACATGCACGAGGACACAATGAAACAAATCCCATTTTTTGTTTAAAGTTGCATAACACATAATTATACTATTGAAAATAATTAGAAACTAAGAATGCGATTCGGTAGCCAACTAAATTGTTTATCTTCGACCACAATATCTCACTCGTAACTTCAAAAACACCAGAGATACAATGGTTTGAAATTTAGTTGTTTCATTGATCCACAACTTACCCTACATCTAATTTTGACTTTGAGTGTACAGTCGCCATCTAATATATCATAGTGTCCGGAGCGCTCAAAAATATCTGAACACGCCTCTATCTAACAAAAAGTGAAGTAGTACTTACCTACATTTTCTTGTTAACGGAGTGGGAAATACCATATGGATTCCTCTTGGCCTATAGGGTTAGGGTGAACACGTATAATTTTGTTTTTTCAAATTTGCCGTTTAGTATGAAACGCGGAAGCAAATGGTATGAGTGCAGAAAGCTGGACGCGGTTTCATATAATAAAACTACCATTTTCGATCTATAAGTAGACAAAGTGCGTACTTTTGCTGATTAAAGTGTCTGACCCTGAACATTCCGTGTTTATCATTTGTCATTTGTTCTAACAAATATGTAAGTGCAAAAGTGACGCTTAGCACGATAAATGGTTAAAACGAGACAATCAAAAGATTCATTATATCATATTATTTTTAATTCCTAAATCTTTTGGGGGGATATGTGGGGCCTCCTGAGCCCCCCAACTTATTTGCGAGAGAAAGAGGCCACTCTCGCATGCCGGTTACGAGGGAGCCACATCCACACGGATGTCTAGGATTCTACTACGGATAGTACGGATGCCTACCTACCCCCTATTCCAAGGTACCCACTCTGATCTGTGTAGTAGGTATGTCTTGTCTAAATATAGTTGGCTCAATATAACAGGGTTCTATTTTATTTATAAGACACACCAATAAAATACAAGGCTTACAATATTAAAGAAAAAAAAATGGGATACATGACCGGCCTTTACATTAACAAATACAACAGGCGTACAACAGCAGTTAAAACAATATTCCATGTTACATTTCCGAGGTAGTTAAATCTGGACTAAGTGTCACTGCGACAATTTTCAAATTTGAAGTTGACTTGACATAAGTGTAACATAGAAACTTGTAATATTGGGGTTGCGATACGTATCAGAGTAAAATTTTATGAATTCGGTCATGAGTCCTTACTACACGTGTCAAACAGACGCACAGAAGGTTGCACTAATTTCTCAATCAGTTAAACTACTTATGTACTTAACTTACATATACTTAACCAGTTAAGAAATCAAGGCCGCAAGCGCCGAGTAAAGTTAGCACTGCTGTCATAAAAAACTTTTGCCAAGTTACATTTGCTGTTACAGTTGCCACTAATACCAAAGACTCTTAAAACAATTGTATGGAACTATGTTAACTGGACTTTTGATCAGCAGCATTGATAAATTTGTAAGAATGTATGGTAATTATTGTAAGGGTCATTTGAGACATAAACAGTTTAGAATGTGGTTAGAAGACCTTTGTTTTTATAATTATCTTAAATTACTTGTTGGTCAAGTTTAGGAAGGAAAAAGAGCGGTTTAAATGCCGGATTTAATCAAAGATCATGTTATAATTAAGTGAAAAACTGATAAAAGAACAGAACCTTTAAATAAGTAGGTAAGGTTTGAATTTTGACCTCCGTCGGCATACGAGATGATCATCTTTGCTTGAAGCTATATAATATAAGGAATGAAACCCTTTATGTTCTTGTAGGTACAATGTAGGTAGGTTGTAATTACACACTTACAGCCCGCATCGTCTCCGTGTAATGGCACCTTTACTGACCATCATCATCAGCCAAATGGCGTCTGCTGCTGAATCTTACCGATCAGTCCGATCACTCTGATAATGCCTCTACCCATCATCAGCACGCACGGCATGAATGGTCAGTGACACGTCAATCCTTTTAGTCGACTACAATTCCCATGGGAAGAATTGGAGAGGACACAAATGTATTCTTATTGCCGCTACACTCTTGGCAGAGTGGTCGTGGCCATCGTATCTTGAGTGGTGACTGTGAGCTTCGCCACCCGGCGCCAATCTTCTCTCACGGCTGCGTTCCTAGTATTCTCGTGCACGGGCTTGTAACAGATTTGATCAGTCCACATGAGGGACTAATCGCGTGGTCTGTTGCCCTCATGCCTTGAACTACCAGCCGCTCGATGGAAAGCTCCGCGTCTTGAATATATGTCTGAAGAAAGAGAGGATCCTAGACTTGACCACAGAGGATAAGCGCTGCTCAATATTTAACTCCTGAAGAATAGAAATGGTGGTGCGAAACTCAGTTCAGGATGAGAATGCTCCTAATGGAGCATTCTTCTCCAGCACGACATTTCAAGTGCATCGAATTTTCGCCTGCACTCTATTTCTACGTCACCATACGTGACCCGATGCGAGCCCGAGAGATTTCCATCATCATCATACTATCAGCTGAAAGACGTCCACTGCAGAACATAGGCCTCCCCCAATGATTGCCACAATGACCGGTCCTGTGCCACCCGCATCCAGCGGACTCCTGCGACATCCACCAGGTCATCAGTCCACCTTGTAAGGGGCCTCCCCACACTGCGCCTTCGAGGCCGCCACTCGAGAACCTTCCCGATTTTCATATCATAATGTAATTAAAAGGTTTTATTCTAAATAGATTTTTTTAGGTATAAAATGACTAATGGTGCTCATAAGTACCCGGAAACCTCCCACGTTCTGTTTCGGCAAAAACTCAATGATACCGCCATAATGCCATAACCGACCTATAAGATGTTGGATAACGTTCTTGTGATCCATCATAATTTCTGTTATTACACGTAATTATTGTACCATCGCCCACACTGCTAGCTATTCGGTAGACCTTATGCCATTTGTAATAAGGTCCACAGTGTTGGTGTTAGTAACTACAATGTTGTCTAGTGAAGTAGTTCCCTTTAGGTAGTTTTGGTTTGCTTTATTAAAATCATCAAAAAAGATATAGTTTGTTCATACTGACTCTCTTGTCCCTTTTTAGAACCATGAGAATTCAGTCTGAACTATATGTGATCACGTAGGTACACTTAGTTACACTAAGTTTACTCCACGTGAGTCTATAAGTATACTATTTTGGAATATTTATACCCTGCTTCGCAATGAATCTTCAAATTTATATGCAAGGGTCAAAAACGCACATGTACCTAAAATCCATTGAATTTCAGGCACCTATGGGCGGTTGGGCGACAGTTCGAGGCTTTACAACTCGTATCAACTGGGCTATTTACAATAAATACCTAGTTAGTACCCATAATTACCTATTATGAGGGATATAAATACAAATAGGTATTTATTGGTTAGAATTTCATTAATAACTTACTCACGGCACGTCAGATGTGTTGTGTTGTAAAATTTTTGTCTCATGTTATTTCACTAGAGTCAAGACTTATTAATTGTAACCAGATTGTAAATTGTAACGTAAAAAAGAACAATGAATAATTTACTCTGTGTAACATCACAACACAACAATGCGTAGCGCTGGATAGGTCGTCTAGGGTTGGCACTACAAAGCTTCTTTAAAATATTGCTTTGACGTAGAATTTATGTTACTCTTTCATTATGACATGACTCTCGGCTGTACTTCATTTCTACCTCTTGATCACTAAATTATGGGAAAAAATATGACATTAAAACTAAGTTGACTGCAAATTAGCCTTCCAACTGTATGAAATTTGATGGACAAATGAGCTAGTGTCAATTTCTGTAGGAACATTTTGCAATGCGAAGTATTAGCTGTGACAGTATCGTTAGCATCTACGAGCGTACGTACTATATTTCGCACTCAAACATACCAAAGCCAGCTGGATGCAAATAAAAATGACTTGCGCAAGCCAGTAACTAACAAACAGTAACAATAATAGGCACACTCAATCACTCATAGTAGTCATAGAGTGTAAGTAAGTAGGTAATGTAAGCATTTAAGAGGTTAAGACTAAGGGCGACTAGCGGTTGATTAAAGAAAATAAAGTACATATCTTATCTATTTTTTCCTGCTAAGTGCGACACGGGACAACCCTATTTCTGTTATGTTGCCAGTTCAAGGCAAGCAAGGTAGATGCGGTCACCAGTTCCCAGTCTTAATAATAACGTTATTAATTTGCTATTAATTATAAAATTTCCATATAGTGGCTGTATTCTTTGCGCTATAGTGCTTAAAAATAATCTTCTCTCTAAGTTCCTGTCATCTTCTTCATCTTTTCATGTCGAATTCAAATAATTAATTATTATGTACAAAACAATACAATTTTATAGTGCTAGAAAGCTAGAATACGATTATTTCTTTGAACTTTTTGTTTACATTGTTCGCAACTTCTATACAAATGAAGTACCTACTTAGGTACTCCGAAAGATTTACAAAGTCACAACAGAAATCCAGATTAACAGAGGTTCCATGTCATCACTAAAGTTTATTTCGCGCCTGTGTGCAGTCCGTGCGTTTATTGCATAGAGAAACGATTAAACCTTCGTAGATATTCAAAACTTTATTGCCGGATATTACGTTATTGCGGAAAATAAAAAAAATAATCCGGTGCGTTCTGAAACCCTATATTATTCGTAAAAACATCAGTACTTTTGTAAAGTTGTACGTTCTCTTCGTGTTTTCCCAATACGATTGTGCTAAAACCTGTTCTTGTATAGTACACTGGTATGACGCAGGGTCACGGACCAATTCGCATCCAACACTAACACCTCTCTCTCGCTTGCACCTGGTTTTCCCAGAGCGTAGATAGTCTGGGGGTTTACCCATGCGTGACTTTTATATCGAGTCCGAAAGCGTATAAGTTGATATGTGAGATAGGACCGTTTAGGATGATGTCCTAAACTAAATGGACTGTGAAGATTTCGCTTTGATTTGAATTTATATGAAATTCAAATCAAAGCGAAATCACAGTTTTTTACTTTATAATAAGAATTTTATTATTGTTTTGATCGCTTTCGATAAATATCGTACGACGTTTTTCAGTACAGGTGGCCATCTGAAGTTTCGACTTGACAAGAATTGAACCATTTCTCGCATTACTGCGTAAAAAAGCACTATTTGTACTGAAAAATGTGCTTCGTCACTGAAACGGAATTGACAGTCTAATCGTATATTTCCTAAACCTCTACCATCGAGAGGTAAATATCTAAAGATGCATTTAGACCAAACAAGCATTCGCTCATTCTATCCCCCACTCTACGAAATTCATTCTTTACACAAAACGTGATTCGTCGAAATACGTTGATTTCTTAGAGTGAGGGATAGAATGAGCGAATGCTCGTTTGGTCTAAATCCACCTTTAGGTGGTAACCTAAACCTACCCTTCTTGTTTATGTGTTGTGAAATTCATATTTACATAAGTTAACGATTTTCTTTTCTTTGGAGTTGTCAAACAAACAATACGTAATCCGTCAGATCATTGAATACTCACATTACCATACGTAATCCTTCTCGCATCACCAATAAGACGCATTTCGCGTTGCGCTTCAAGTCACCGACTTTCTACCGGTTATCCAACGCGGTTTCTGTATGCCGAACGAGTCGCTAACACGTGCTAAGTGCAGTCAGACGCAGTGTTGCCAGTTGTCCAAATAAAGATGAAAATGTCCGACTCTTGACGGTCCAATCATCAGTGCAGATGTCCGATGGTGAACCGATTTCCGGACCGAATATCTCTTCAAGAAAAGAGCGTACTCCCGTCTAAAAGGCAGGCAAGGCACTTGTGATCCCGCTGGTATTGTAAGTGTTCAGGCAGCGCTCTACCAGGGGCCAATACCACAAAACTTTACAAGCGTACAACTCTACAAATTTGTCAAGTTTATGTATGTATGTATGTATGTAAATTCTTTATTGTACACAAAATACAGGCAAAAATACAATTTTTTACAAAGAATTTGACAGGTACAAAGGTGAACTTATCCCTGTAAGGGATCTCTTCCAGTTAACCTTTGAGCAAAGGAGTCGTCTATATGAAGCAAAAAATAGGCAAACATATCGTGTACAGTGGAGAATATATTTGAGTAATACCAAAAACTTAACTGTTATTATACCAACTAACATAAAGTCATACATCCAATACACATATAATTAAAATATTAAATACATATACGTACATATACTACACATCAATAAATATAATGTATGAGAAACGGTATTGTGTATTCTCGTGTCTATTTAAAGCCATCTCTCGTAGAGCTGTTTATTTGTTTTGAGACAAACATAATATCTTGCACTACCTAATAATTGTAATTTACGCTACGCTATTTAGGTTTAGCCATGTGGCTTGGAATAAAATTAATTTCTGGGTCCAAAATTGACGGTCCACTCATTCCAATATTAATGCTGACATCCACTGTCCTTTCTAGGAGATATATACAGGGTGGTCCAAACCTTGACGTCAAAAATTTTTTTTTTTATTTTTCACGTCATGAGCTATCAGAATATACGACCCCATGTATGTGAGCCAATTTTTTGTAGTTTTCGAGTTATACATTTTTGAGAAAATTATTCATAAAAAAAATTTAGGTTTTTTAACTAGTTTCTTTTTGTAAAAGTATTACTACAAATAAAACATTTACTGACAAAAAAATTTGCGTCCTCACTTAGACAAAAAATAGCAAATTCAAAATTTTACGCTAAAAACGCATCAAAATAGCATTAATGTACGTAAATAAAAAAAAAATACTTATCCCAAGGATTTTTGGTAATGTAAAGACTGCCCTAGACCTTAAATCTTCGTAAAAGCAAAAAAAAGTGATACTTAATAATGAGGATTTTTCGGAGTAGTCGGTCAAATAAACTTAAAAAAAAACTTCTAAATTTTTATTTCAAAATAAAGTCAAATTTCGTTTCTTTTGTTGTTCTTATCAATAAACAAAGACAGAAAATACCACGAAAACTCAATTTTTGTAGTTATTCAAGTCATTTATTACTACTTTAATATTTTAAGCTTTTTTAAGTTTATTTGACCGACTACTCCGAAAAATCCTCATTATTAAGTATCACTTTTTTTTTGAAAGCGGTGGTGGCTCAGTGGTTTAGACGTTTGACTTTCAAACCGGAGGTCATGGGTTCAAATCCTGGCTCGTACCAATGAGTTTTTCCGAAACTTATGTACGGAATATCAAATGATACTTACCATTAGCTTTCGGTGAAGGAAAACATCGTGAGGAAACCTACATACATCCGCGAAGAAATTCAAAGGTGTATGTGAAGTTCCCAACCCGCTTTGGGCCAGCGTGGGGACTATAGCCCAATCCCTCTCATATATGAGAGGAGGCCTTTGCCCAGCAGTGGGACATTATATAGGCTAAAACAAAACAAACTTTTTTTTGCTTTTACGAAGGTTTAAGGTCTTTACATTACCAAAAATCCTTGGGATATGTTTTATTTTTTTTATTTACGTACATTAATGCTATTATGATGCATTTTTAACGTAAAATTTTGAATTTGGTATTTTTTATCCTACTTGTATCAAAGTGAGGACGCTAATTTTTTTGTAAGTAAATGCTTTATTTGTAGTAATACTTTTACAAAAAGAAAATATTAAAAAAACCCAAGAGTTTTTTTATCAATAAATTTCTACATTCCAGAATTTCTCAAAAAAAAAAATTTTCAAAAATTCATAACTCGAAAACTACAAAAATCGGCTAACATATATGGGGTATATTCTGATAGCCCATGACGTACGGAACCTAAAAAAAAATTTTTGACGTCAAGGTTTGGACCACCCTGTATATAAATATGTATGTATCATATGTCAGCCTTAAAGTCGAAAGACATTTTGTATACCCGAGTAAAATCATGCGGAATTATAATCCGATAGCCTTTGCTCCAGGTTAGTTGCTAGGCCTAGGTCTATGTTAGTCTTCTATCCTAGTGCCGAAGCCCAACTCCTTTCTTCAACATTCTTGAAAAAACACTTTAACAATGAAAAATTCTAAGGCAGTTTTGACAACATAACGGACCCACGCTGTTATGTTGCCAAATTCGAATTAACAGTTAAGGTGTTTTCTGTAATTTATAGGGTACTTATCTATGTGCCTTTGATGCCCGAAATAAACGTATTTCATTTAGTAATCAAAACATAACACTTCCGTGACGCCGAGTGCAGCAGATACTACGCGTAAATTCTCCTTACATTCGTCAGTTTTGACGACACGCTGATGGTGCATAAAGCTAAAGAGGAGTCACGGTCGGGTTGCGGCCAGACTGTCGTGAATCATTCTCGTGCATGATAACAGCAGGAAGAATCACAAATATGACGCCAATTAAACATATTAAATGATTTTGCGGTTACTGTCTTCCGTTCGGGAATATGGAAAAAATTAACAGGTTACTAAGTGCGATGACTCATTTTTTTGCAGAATTTATTGCATATATTCTAATCCTATCCTATAAAGTTAATTTACTAGATGTGACTAAATGTATCGGCGGTTTTTACCACTTCAAACATGTAATCAACTTGAAACCTATTTATACCAATTGACGTCATTTAATACTAAACCAAATTCGTATTAATGTCACGTTTTATACTCAGAACTTGTATGGAAGCGGGGGTTTTATAACAAGTGGGTGGGTCTATAACGCTACATGAAAACATCTTGCTGGGATTTCCCCGTTACTTTAAACTTGTTTTAATAGTTAGTTTATCAGTTGAACTAACTGGAATTTAATAAATATGGTAATATACAAGTTTTAGACCGGTCTGATCATAATTACATTGTTAAGGAAGAGTCTTGCTCACGGTATAACGTTCCGTTAAGTACATTGGTGTAAGTTCGTGACACTGACGATAAAAATATAATGTAGGATTGTAGGTACATAAATATTTTTTTATTTATTACGACTTTTATTTTTATTGCGTCTTGGGTTTTAAAAAATGAGTTAGTACGAAACTTAGTTTCCCGGGTCTGCCTTTGTATTTAATGTCCACAAGTAAAACTTCATTTATCATTTACTAGCGACCCGCCCCGTCTGCGGACGGGTACTATACCTACATAAATACATTCCTCTTGAATTACTCTACCTATTAAAAAAAAATCTCATCAAAATCCGTTGCGTAGTTTTAAAGATTTAAGCGTACTGGGACATAGGGAGAGAAAAAGTGACTTTATTTTATACTTTGTAGTGATTTATTAAATTGCACTCATGAACAACATGTGAAACATGAACACTGAAATACTTCATACATTTACTATGCAAAATTTCGGTTCGGGGAAATTAAAACGTTTGTTTCAGTTTATCTGTAAGAAGATGCAATTGTATATATTTCATACAGACGTTGCAAGTTGCAAGCTATAATTCCCTGACCTACTACAATACGCTATTACACAACAACACACAATGAACTAAACGGTGACAAATGACGTAAAGTAAAAAATGCCGTGACGCGTGACGAATCCATGCGTGATCAATTATATTATCCACATTATCGTACAAGTAATTAAGATGATTAAATAAAACTGTTTTATTGTTCTGTATGTTTATTAATTCTCTTTGTGGGTGAAATTACGTAATATGGTCACATCAAAGAATGAGGTTTTTTGTGACCATACCATACTGATACTTTTTCTGCCACTATGGGGCGGTCAGATGGCAGCACTGTGCGAAAGGCCTAACGAACTATCAAAATAAATACGCGCATTTAATTTTCAACATTTTTTTAGGTTTATTTATTCTTAAGGCCATTACTTTAGGAATAAGGTTTACTAAAAAAAAATCCTAGTAAATTCCAATGAAATGAACAAAGTTCTAGTAAGTATTTTTAGTACCAGTGACTTTGGGCGCCTGTTTTAGAGCTCAATCTTCAGTTGGACGACCGCTTATTAGTCGTAATCCATTACAAAATAAATATACCTCCAAATAAAATATAATTTCGATATTTTATGTCCAGTACCTAGCTACAAATAGTAAGAATCTGACAGTTGTTTGGACCCAACGCCTACCCTGGCGCCGCCTGGTGGCAGAAAAAACATCGAAAACTCTCATTAAACGGTACCTAATGAACGTTTTGCATGAACTTTGCCACTAAGAAAATTGAATTTTCCTATATTCTCTGAAACTATGAAGCCATTAAATATACCATCAAATACTACAACAACCGTGCCAAGCTTTGCCTAATTTTTAATCGGTCCCATTTAAAAACAAAATATTTTTTTGCGAATACCTACATAACTTTTTTTTTCTATTATTCTAACTATCCTACGATGCTGATTATTTTTGTTAGACCTTGTAGGCAATATGGTATGTACTTAGTTGTAGCATTTGATGGACCTCAATTCGTTCGCCCAAATTATTACATGGTTTTAATAAGCTTAATAGCCGCAAAAAGAATCGATTTAATGGAATAAAACACTTTATCATGGTGACGAGTGTGACGAAAGCTCCAAATTGCTTAGAATTACAATAGAAGGAAATGATGACGGCATTTTATTTGTGTAACCAAATCGATAAAAGTAATAATGGCAGCGGAACGCAAATAAATAATAATATTGCGCATTATGATTTCGATCCGTGGGCCCAAGAAATATGACAAGAATCACGAATATTAAATATATAATACTTTAAAACAACTGTTTCGAACATAATCGGGCCTGCAGTTTTTGAATAACCTCGAAACTACGAACACAAACCTCAACAAAAACTTGATTTAGTCCAGTTGTTGAATACATATGTATCGGTATTTTTGTAGGTACATTTGTGTTCCTACATCTTTATAAACGCGACTGCACTTAAAGTCTCTTCGATTTAGCAGAAAAACACTATAGCCTTCCGGGATAAAAGGTAAGTACTATGGAAACTAAGAAGAACTAAGAATGATTAAATAATATATTGAAATTGCAGTTAGTGAACCCTCAAATAAATTATCTTAATTGTTTATTTTAGAATTATAACTAACATGAAAACCAAAACTCAACCATATTACAACAACAAAAGGGTAGATGTTTCCCCGCGACACCCCTGCTAGTGCTACCCGCAGCAAGTAAGTAAGTAACTCGACCTATTCTAGCAGGGCAAAAGCCACGTCGTACACGTACACGTCGGCCTTTGCCTGAGGGTACTCCTGATTGGGCTCCTCGTAGTAGGTGAACCGAAACAATGTCGAGCAATCATCGACTCAACCCTCTAATACACGAGACACTAAAATTCATTTAACGCTAATAACAGTAAAGAGAGTTCAAAACCAATGCATTAGAGGGTTAAATTATGTCATACCATGTTCATGTGGACCAACCGACCCAGACTAACGGTTAACCGCCGGTTAATTTACGCGTTTATCGAGTTACGATCGGTTATGTAATTACGGATAATTCACTGTTAACTTTACTATCACCTTGTTGGGTATGTGTCAATGTAACATAATGGATTCGTAGTTAAAACTATATAATTATATTATACTAACAATGGATGTAATAACTAATAAAGTTACGACTTGTTATGTAATACCTAAATAAAAAATATAATACGTATTGAATAAAAAAATCTAAATGTGTTGCAACTTGCAACATTGTGTCACTAAACCATCGTTTTGCTGGCTTACGGGATAGATAATAATAAAAAAAAGGAGGAACGCTGATCTTAATATCTGAAAGTTATCTAACCAGCATTTATTTCACAACTTGTATTGTGCTACTAAAATATAACCAAGCGATTAAACTCATGTATCTATTTATTTTATTAGTCACTGCACTCACTACACGCAACATGTTTCGGAGAACCTAGGTCTAGTAGGTCTCCATTATAAAAAAATACGTTAGTTTAACCGATTCATTATATTTCACGCACAATCAAGGGTTTATAGATTGTGGAATTTCTTAATTATACTCAAACATATCGATAATTATACCAAAATATTAACGAAATAGAAGAATTAAACTACTACGTCTTAATTGTGTACCAACTGTTTGAGACCTGCTAAGCTAGAATTATAGCACGCTAAAAAATCATTATATCTTACCCCACTTTACTTTAAGTCCTTTGAATTAATAATCTTGGCCTGATCCAGTTAAGGCAATCGAACATCGTGACCCGCTTGCCACGTCTTGGCGTTCGTGCCCCAGATCGTATCGCCATATGAACCATGGAGTATGGAACACTGAAGAGTAGCTTAACTTTTTGACAGCCAAGAGGCGAAACGATACTGTGACACTGACGCCAGGCAGTCGTGATTTTTAAGCGAATTTAATTTTTACAGAGTCTCGCATAAGTTCCTATCTTACTGTATTGGCGTAGCTGTCGGCCAGTGCCGTCGTAGTCACGATTTTCCGTTGTCGTCTTTGGCCGAATGTGGCGGTTAAAAGGTAAACACGACATTGGTCTAAGGCGATTGGCGCGGTCTCTGGCTCCAACGGAGTCGCTCTCCGCTATCCCTAGTCGCGCAAAGTCGGCGTAAACAATCCATCAATGAGATCATATTGTATCGAATGCAAATTTTACTTGCACACTTGTGGTATGGCGACAAATGCCACAATGGTTATATAGCATGCCTTGCACAAGAGCGGAGTGCGGAGTGACAATATCACGTCATCGATCACGTTGTAGACTAGGTATCTGTTTGATTGTATTAATAAAACAGCGACGGGCAGTATTCTAACCTAAACTATCCGAGTCGGATCTGCCCCGGAAGGTTATGTTCGCTCGCTTCGCTCGCTCACTACAGAAATTTTCACCCTCACAACAAATTTTGCCTGACGGAAAATGCAAGTTTCGAACATGTGACTATATGCCCAAAAAAAAATATTCAAATCTAATTTCTGTCTCATAACACTCGGCGTAAATAATGATATGCCAAGATAGTTTCGGACAAAATAATGTTCGAAATATTGTTATTTATGCCAAGTGATGTTTCTGCCTCATTAAGATGATGCCAAAATAGATTATGCCAAGTCTGTTAGGGAACATACCCATACTACGTGACCTGTTTAGGGGGGGGGGGGGGTCCGTCAAAGTACCACTCTTGGTCACCAGGGAGGGGGGGTCTGGTATCTTGTCACGTGACTAGTATATTTCGAGATTATTTTGTAATAACGTAATTTAAATTGGACTTACACGCCTTCGTTTTTCCCATCACTACATTTTTTAAAACCAAAAGTACAATTACACAATTGAAATTGGCTATTTAACTATTTAATTCTAAGTGATGATAATTATGAACAAAGATTACTTCTAAATACCGATCATTATGATGTTAAATTGTATAAGAAAAATTTTCGGAGTTCCAATAATCTAAGTTGCAATTTTATAAATACTTTGGCGCACCCATTATTGGCCCACTGTTCCCACGGCTTCAGCCCTCAAACCATATCAATATCAACCATCGTCTGCCACGGATAGCCTCTTTTCAAAAGACAAGAGACGTATAGTTTGATAGTGGATACGCGATCACGTACAAGCGTGCAAGGATTTTTATGGACACCATTTCGACATACGCGAATTGCGCGATCAAAACTTCACATACCTTTTTCAAAGAAAACTAGGTAAAGGCGTACAAATCGTACGATGTTTGAATGTTAAAACGTCATGGTTCAAAGCATCAAGCGTATCTACTGGTTTCTATACCCGTTGCACCATTAATAACCACATTCTTAATAGTAAGTATGCGTAAACTTAATGTAGGTATG
>JALPQI010022156.1:0-18334 GCA_025490895.1 Thaumatotibia leucotreta
GCCTTGGAGACGAAATGGACGCTACAATATAAGTACCTACCGGTAGTCTACTTGGCTACTTGTTCTAGTGTTTGTTGGTTACTTGTTCTTTGGACACATAGCCAACAAACATAGAAGATCTACAAAAACGTATTGTCTCAGAAAAGTTTGAAAGGAAAAGACCGAGCCCCATGCACTGGACAGACCAAATCCGCACCACACTCAACATTCAGGTTGCTGAAGCGGTCCACGCTGCCAAAGATCGGGGCCGTTGGCGAAAGATCGTAAAAGAGAAATTGATGACTTGATAATCACGGCATTGCGGTATCGGTGCAAGGGGGAAAAGTCTTGGTACCACTGGAAGTAATGTATAGTATTTGTTTATGAATAAGAGGGTAACCCCTTATTCATAAACGTCTCGATCGATTCAAATGCTTCATAGGCCACGAACGTTAACCAGAGGGGCAAGTTATACCTCTCGGTCTTCTGTATAACCTGACGTTCCTTGTGCAAAAACCGTACCGGCTTGTTCGGGAGGCTGGATGTCGTCGAGCCTAAGTATCTACGTGTAATGAGTGATGACACTCGATAGGCTGATATTTTATTTCCTGTATAAGAGCATTATGTAAATACATAAAGCAAATACTACGCTTAGTATTTAGTATTTAGCACATAAGAAATAAATCTGTTATTCATTCAAGGCCACGCCGATTTCACGCCGACCATTAGTCGGCGGCGGCGGCGTGGCGAAAAAGGTCGGCGGCGGCGTGACGCCGGCGCGGCGCACACGTCTACTTTTAACATGGTTAACAATACATAAACACTTTTTTGCGACTTTGAAATGAACATCACATAAAGAGCAGAACAAAAGATCACAAAAAGAAAAAATAGTCTTGTAGACTTTTCTTCGTCATATTTTTATTCCTGATCCTGACACGGCTATTAATAGGATTTAATTTAGCAAGTCGTAAAATTATTCATTTTAAAATGTTATTACAAAATACGTAAACGATCTTTAATCTGAACTGACACCTAATTACTCAAGTGTTTATTTTTATCTGAAATAAATGTCCGCAGTATGCCAAACAAAACAAAGGTATCAAAGAGGATGCATAGTAAAGTAAATCGTAGGTACGTATATAGTACAATATTATGCATATCACATCAAGTGTGAACTTCGCCATGTGTGTGTAATAGATTTGTAATAAAATTAATTGCATAATATTATACGTATAGATCATGACATCTACTGGATTTTATTTCCAGACTTTGATTTTGAATTTTTTTTTTAACATAATGGTGACTCCATGGACGCCAGAACCATAGCGAGCATCCAAAAGTCCTAAGCCTAAATATAATACATACGTATATAATGATATAGATACTTAAGTACATAGACAGCCACGACCAAGTAACAAATATTTGTGATAAATAAATACATAAAAAATGTCCTCGCTGTTATTTGAACCTGGAACCTCCAGCTTCATAGGCAGGGTCACTACCAACTAGGCTACGGAGGCTGACTATAATAGATAAATACGTATAGATATAACTTAGACAGTCACGACGGCACTAATATTTCGAGGGTTATTTTCGATAAGTCGAAATATTTTTTTACTTAAATAAAAACCTCACGTCCGTATCGGTTGCTCGACTTATCTGGTTTGACCACCCAACCCTCGATTTGTTATAAATAAGCACACATACAATGGGGTAACACAGGGTCACCAATTAGGCTACGTAGTCTGACAAATGGGCATTTTCGCGAGAAGAGACCCAAAAAAATTTTTTTTAAGGTAGGTCAATTTAATGTTTTTCCTACTCAGAATAACGAGTTCTTTCAATCTAGGAGAAAAAAAGTACAAGAAAAAAATGGTCCCACATTTTTCATACATTTTACATGCTCTCCACTTTCTAACCGCTGTACAAAGTGTTTGAAAAACGGTTACGTAATAGAAACAAAAAGTTGGGACACTTTTTTTCTTCTAGTAGGATCGAAAGAGCTCGTGATTCTGAGCAGGAAAAACATAAAATTTACCTGTTTCATAAAAATAAGTTTTTGTATCTTTCTCGCGAAAATGCCCAAATAGTTCCACCTCTAAACGTCAGTTGCATCACACAGGAGCTGCGCAAGCACAACGTGTGCGTAGTAGTCCGCGTCTGCGAGCCCAGCTACGACGTCGGACCCCTGAAGGCGGAGAACATCGAGGTCCGCGATCTGGCGTACGATGACGGCACCTTCCCGCCTGCTAATGTCGTCGATGAGTGGTTCGAGATCCTGCGCGACAAGTAAGTTGAACTACTATCCCTCTAAGGCTCGATTCTACCGAACTTTTCTTCGAAGAATAACGCTTACTCTGTGATAGTAAAATCAAAACTCCGTAGTAATTTGACACTAGAGTATCTCAGAGTAAGCGTTACTCTTGGAATAAAAGTTTGGGGAAATCGAGCCTAAAACAAAGTAATTCACTATGTCAATTATTAATTTAGGTTGGGATGTCTGCAATCGTAGCCTACAATTATGATTAAATTTGCTTTTATTTTGCTTGTTTGAATTACATCTATGGCTCCTTATGGTAAGCGCAATGTGGGCATTGTTAAGGACGAGCTATAATTTGTTTTCGTAAATATTTTTTCTCAAACATGCAATGAAATATTGTAGTTACGTATACGTATTTTCATTTGACATAGGGTTGTGACCTGGCATCTTGGCTTTTAGCCAATAATTATCTGTAAGTAATATTAGTATAAAAAAAAAATATTGGCAAAATTTTGCAGTTATAATTAGGTATTTAAATTATATAATTTAAAATAAATGTACAATAACTACTCAAAATAATATATAAAAAGCAATATTATAAGGCGCGATCCGTCGGCCCCGATCACCGCATGCGATTAATTGGACCCAACCGACCGCGTCGTCTAATACCGCTTTTTAAAAGTAAAAATTTGCAACTTTCAAACAGGTCAATCTTTAAAAAAATTAGGTGTCGGTGTCGTATTTGACTTTTGTCGTGTTTCATAGACTTGGTTATGTAGTTGACTTATAATTCTTATAATTTCTTAGAAAGAAGATACATTTTTTTGTTTCATTTCATTGCATGTTTGAGAAAAGCATTATACATACCTCGGCCATGAAGTGACGGGTTGCCGTCCGAATACTATCCGGCCTCGCTTCGCTCGGCCGTCTACAGATATTCGGCCGGCAACCAGTCACTTCCCGGCCTCGGTAGTAATGTTCTATTGTCTTCTTCAAATTCGTTCCTAACAATTTGATTGTAGTAAGACATTTGTCAATCATTAGTTAATTATTCAGATATCATAATAGCAGAACTGATACTGTTCGGAGATTTTTAAGAGTGTAACTAAAATTTAATAGTTATAAATATATTACTATTAATTATTTGTAGAATCTGTCTGCTAGGCTAGAAGGAAACAAAAGCTTTTGTGGTGTTCCACAAGGGTCTATGTTAGGTCCTTTTGCATTGATGCGTGGTATCGGTCGTAACGAAAAACGAATTAGATGTTTATCCGATACATTCTCCATATGCAATGCTAGCTTGAAACACGGAAAACACGATGAATAGTAAAAATTACTTATTGGAGCTTTTAGTCATAGTTATATCTATCTCGTGAAGATAGCAAATAAAATACACTAGAAGTAATCTGCTGTAAACGTGTTTGTCCTTGCAACATTAATGTGGAAGATTAACGGGAATTATTTGATTGTCTTGGATTGAATGTGGGCTGAAACCTCCTACGCGCTCGTCTTATTGATAAATATTTACAAGACAACCAACACAATGGACTTATCTGACGTAGATCTAGACTATTTTATGCTTATAAAGCAATATCTCACAAACAAGTGACTGCGTAACTCAGTTTTAGGAATTCTTCAATTAATATTTCAATTACCAAGATCAAACCTGAATGGGAGAGGCACCGATCGAGCTTAGTGGCGAACAAAAAAACCTATTTAAAATCCTACAGTGGACTGCTACCTATGATAATCGTAACAGGATTTAAAAAAATAATTCTTAGTTATTCGACCTGTGTATTTCTTTTCAACTGAAAAAAGGAGTAGGTTCTCTGATGATGGGACTAAGGGAAATCAATTTAAGTCGGTTTAGGGAAATCAGTTAAAGTCGGTTTGTTCTCTGATGATCAAGAGTTTGGAAAATCAGTTAGTCGGTTTTTTTTGTTTGGTGTTTTTTTCTGTCAACCATAGTTTGGCAATCAAGGAGCATTCAGACCAAACGAGCATTCGCTATTCTAACCCCCTACTCTACGAAATTCGATCGTTACACAAAACGTGATTCGTTGTTTTCGTAGAGTGGAGGATAGAATAGCGAATGCTCGTTTGGTCTGAATGCTCCTTAATACTGCACACTTATAATCAAAGCCCGGACGACGGGAGCAAAAATGAACTTTTCACTAGTGCTTAATGAAATATCGACTATTCTATCGACATCCATATGAACGATTTTTTAATTTGAAATTTATAGATTATATTAAGTATGTTTCCCTAGTAGTTCCACTTCTTTTCCAGATATCAAAAAATATATAAGATTTTTAATATGAATTCACCAATTTTTTTAGTTAACTATTTCTGGTATTTTTTTGTGAATAATTTCGCCTTGAGGATGTAAAAATAATCTTAACAAGTACACTTTGAAATTCTGAACGACATTCAAGCTGATTTTAGGCTTTAATTTCGGTTTTGTAACTGTCCTATGGTACTAGGTATTATTGACATTATTATTGTTTATCAATTTTAGATCGCAATGATTACGTACGGTTGTTTAAATTACTGTTGATCAATACGTTTCTAATTCATAAAATGTTGGTATGGATGTCGATATTTAACTATGCTCCAGTGACAAACTCATTTTTGCTCCCGTCATCGGGGATTTGCTTATAATTATAACGTTGGTACGTGTGTCAGGGCCGCGAACAAGCCGGAGGCGGGGGTGGCGGTCCACTGCGTGGCGGGGCTGGGCCGCGCGCCCGTCATGGTGGCCATCGCGCTCATCGAGCTCGGCATGAAGTACGAGGAGGCCGTCGAGACCATCCGGGAGTAAGTTGTACATGTTGTGTAGGGTAACAAGGGGGTGGCGGTGCACTGCGTGGCGCTGGGCCGCGCGCCCGTCATGGTGGCCATCGCGCTCATCGAGCTCGGCATGAAGTACGAGGAGGCCGTCGAGACCATCCGGGAGTAAGTTGTACATGTTGTGTAGGGTAACAAGGGGGTGGCGGTGCACTGCGTGGCGCTGGGCCGCGCGCCCGTCATGGTGGCCATCGCGCTCATCGAGCTCGGCATGAAGTACGAGGAGGCCGTCGAGACCATCCGGGAGTAAGTTGTACATGTTGTGTAGGTAACAAGGGGGTGGCGGTGCACTGCGTGGCGCTGGGCCGCGCGCCCGTCATGGTGGCCATCGCGCTCATCGAGCTCGGCATGAAGTACGAGGAGGCCGTCGAGACCATCCGGGAGTAAGTTGTACATGTTGTGTAGGGTAACAAGGGGGTGGCGGTGCACTGCGTGGCGCTGGGCCGCGCGCCCGTCATGGTGGCCATCGCGCTCATCGAGCTCGGCATGAAGTACGAGGAGGCCGTCGAGACCATCCGGGAGTAAGTTGTACATGTTGTGTAGGTAACAAGGGGGTGGCGGTGCACTGCGTGGCGCTGGGCCGCGCGCCCGTCATGGTGGCCATCGCGCTCATCGAGCTCGGCATGAAGTACGAGGAGGCCGTCGAGACCATCCGGGAGTAAGTTGTACATGTTGTGTAGGTAACAAGGGGGTGGCGGTGCACTGCGTGGCGCTGGGCCGCGCGCCCGTCATGGTGGCCATCGCGCTCATCGAGCTCGGCATGAAGTACGAGGAGGCCGTCGAGACCATCCGGGAGTAAGTTGTACATGTTGTGTAGGGTAACAAGGGGGTGGCGGTGCACTGCGTGGCGCTGGGCCGCGCGCCCGTCATGGTGGCCATCGCGCTCATCGAGCTCGGCATGAAGTACGAGGAGGCCGTCGAGACCATCCGGGAGTAAGTTGTACATGTTGTGTAGGTAACAAGGGGGTGGCGGTGCACTGCGTGGCGCTGGGCCGCGCGCCCGTCATGGTGGCCATCGCGCTCATCGAGCTCGGCATGAAGTACGAGGAGGCCGTCGAGACCATCCGGGAGTAAGTTGTACATGTTGTGTAGGTAACAAGGGGGTGGCGGTGCACTGCGTGGCGGGGCTGGGCCGCGCGCCCGTCATGGTGGCCATCGCGCTCATCGAGGAGGCATGAAGTACGAGGAGGCCGTCGAGACCATCCGGGAGTAAGTTGTACATGTTGTGTAGGGTAACAAGGTGGCGGTGCACTGCGTGGCGGGGCTGGGCCGCGCGCCCGTCATGGTGGCCATCGCGCTCATCGAGGAGGCATGAAGTACGAGGAGGCCGTCGAGACCATCCGGGAGTGAGTTGTACATGTTGTGTAGGGTAACAAGGTGGCGGTGCACTGCGTGGCGGGGCTGGGCCGCGCGCCCGTCATGGTGGCCATCGCGCTCATCGAGCTCGGCATGAAGTACGAGGAGGCCGTCGAGACCATCCGGGAGTAAGTTGTACATGTTGTGTAGGGTAACAAGGTGGCGGTGCACTGCGTGGCGGGGCTGGGCCGCGCGCCCGTCATGGTGGCCATCGCGCTCATCGAGCTCGGCATGAAGTACGAGGAGGCCGTCGAGACCATCCGGGAGTAAGTTGTACATGTTGTGTAGGGTAACAAGGTGGCGGTGCACTGCGTGGCGGGGCTGGGCCGCGCGCCCGTCATGGTGGCCATCGCGCTCATCGAGCTCGGCATGAAGTACGAGGAGGCCGTCGAGACCATCCGGGAGTAAGTTGTACATGTTGTGTAGGGTAACAAGGGGGCGGTGCACTGCGTGGCGGGGCTGGGCCGCGCGCCCGTCATGGTGGCCATCGCGCTCATCGAGCTCGGCATGAAGTACGAGGAGGCCGTCGAGACCATCCGGGAGTAAGTTGTACATGTTGTGTAGGTAACAAGGGGGTGGCGGTGCACTGCGTGGCGCTGGGCCGCGCGCCCGTCATGGTGGCCATCGCGCTCATCGAGCTCGGCATGAAGTACGAGGAGGCCGTCGAGACCATCCGGGAGTAAGTTGTACATGTTGTGTAGGGTAACAAGGGGGTGGCGGTGCACTGCGTGGCGCTGGGCCGCGCGCCCGTCATGGTGGCCATCGCGCTCATCGAGCTCGGCATGAAGTACGAGGAGGCCGTCGAGACCATCCGGGAGTAAGTTGTACATGTTGTGTAGGTAACAAGGGGGTGGCGGTGCACTGCGTGGCGCTGGGCCGCGCGCCCGTCATGGTGGCCATCGCGCTCATCGAGCTCGGCATGAAGTACGAGGAGGCCGTCGAGACCATCCGGGAGTAAGTTGTACATGTTGTGTAGGTAACAAGGGGGTGGCGGTGCACTGCGTGGCGGGGCTGGGCCGCGCGCCCGTCATGGTGGCCATCGCGCTCATCGAGGAGGCATGAAGTACGAGGAGGCCGTCGAGACCATCCGGGAGTAAGTTGTACATGTTGTGTAGGGTAACAAGGTGGCGGTGCACTGCGTGGCGGGGCTGGGCCGCGCGCCCGTCATGGTGGCCATCGCGCTCATCGAGGAGGCATGAAGTACGAGGAGGCCGTCGAGACCATCCGGGAGTGAGTTGTACATGTTGTGTAGGGTAACAAGGTGGCGGTGCACTGCGTGGCGGGGCTGGGCCGCGCGCCCGTCATGGTGGCCATCGCGCTCATCGAGCTCGGCATGAAGTACGAGGAGGCCGTCGAGACCATCCGGGAGTAAGTTGTACATGTTGTGTAGGGTAACAAGGTGGCGGTGCACTGCGTGGCGGGGCTGGGCCGCGCGCCCGTCATGGTGGCCATCGCGCTCATCGAGCTCGGCATGAAGTACGAGGAGGCCGTCGAGACCATCCGGGAGTAAGTTGTACATGTTGTGTAGGGTAACAAGGTGGCGGTGCACTGCGTGGCGGGGCTGGGCCGCGCGCCCGTCATGGTGGCCATCGCGCTCATCGAGCTCGGCATGAAGTACGAGGAGGCCGTCGAGACCATCCGGGAGTAAGTTGTACATGTTGTGTAGGGTAACAAGGGGGCGGTGCACTGCGTGGCGGGGCTGGGCCGCGCGCCCGTCATGGTGGCCATCGCGCTCATCGAGCTCGGCATGAAGTACGAGGAGGCCGTCGAGACCATCCGGGAGTAAGTTGTACATGTTGTGTAGGGTAACAAGGTGGCGGTGCACTGCGTGGCGGGGCTGGGCCGCGCGCCCGTCATGGTGGCCATCGCGCTCATCGAGCTCGGCATGAAGTACGAGGAGGCCGTCGAGACCATCCGGGAGTGAGTTGTACATGTTGTGTAGGGTAACAAGGTGGCGGTGCACTGCGTGGCGGGGCTGGGCCGCGCGCCCGTCATGGTGGCCATCGCGCTCATCGAGGAGGCATGAAGTACGAGGAGGCCGTCGAGACCATCCGGGAGTAAGTATTACAGCTTTTTAAGGTCTTAGGCACACTATAATGCCCTGGCCACGACATTGGTCTAAGGCGACTGGCTGAGGCGACCAGCGGCGAGCGAATTAAACAAAATCAAGACCGCTAAAGAAGCATGCCACGACAATTCGCTGCGGGCTAAATCGCGCGCGAATTTACTTGCGCGACCGGCTAAGGCGACCAGCGGCGCGGCGGGCGGCGAGATTAAACGCACTGGCGGTGCGGAGCCATGCCACGACATCGAGCGGCGCGAACGGTCTTAGCGGCGGCACGCATCGGGCTTAATTTTAAAGATCAAAATATTTTGTTTTTTCGCTCCGCGATGTTGGACACAGAGGCGTTTATAAGTAAAATTTTAAATAGGCCTGCCTTGTGGATGGCACAGCATTCGCAACACAAGTTGCGGCATGTAATAAAACGGTTATGGGAAGAAATAAAAGAACATTTTCCGAATCAGAGCGGTAAGTTTAATAATATTATATTATTGTATATTAAATAGGATTGCTTACAAAATAATTTATAAATAATAACTTCGAGACACTGAAGGGCCACTTTTGATAATTACATTTTGCGTCCTTTGATTACGTCCCATTCGCTACCGCTTAGACCGTTGTCGTGGCATGCTCACCGCTTAGACCGTTTTCGCCGCCCCGCTCGCCGCGGTCGCGGTCGCCTTAGACCAATGTCGTGGCCAGGGCATAACAACTCCACGCCGACGCGGCAGCAACTCGACTCACACTCACGATGAGTAGTCAACTAGTTGATCCACCCAATGGTCACTAGTGGACAATGCGGTGTCAACGAGTGGGCAATGAAAATGGTTGCTCGATACACGTGAGTCGCAAACGCATATTCGTTGCGTGGACAACGTGTGATCGTTGCGTGACAAACGAGTCGGGGTTGATCTTTAATGTACGATGCGTAGGCCATTCATCGTACACTACTTTAATTTCATTTTTTGAAATTAAACCTTGAACATATGACACAGGGTTTAAATTTCAATGATTAGACTTGAGTCGAGTAGGTGTGGAGTTGATATAGTATACGAAGACCTTTAGGGTACCATTATAGTTTCGCCATGTCCGTATGTCTATCAGCCAGACGGACTACGGCCTATGGGCCGTTAGTACTAGAAATTTGCAATTTGGTACGGATAAAAAATATATAATAATATAAACACGCCAACGAAGTGAACGAATAAAATAAAAAGGTACCCCTCTACACGTAAAATGTTGACGATTTTTAAATAAAACTATTTCCAACACAATCGTCTTAGCCGTTTTTAAAGTACTACGCAACCCTACACTGAGCATGTCCCAACATGCTCTTCGCCGGTTTTTTAGCATTAATATAAGACCTTAGTGGTGAGAGTCGCGTCGAGACTGACTGCACGACTAAAATATAGATATATATCCATACCTATTCCTACAAATCCAAATCAAACATACCTACATGTCGATAGTCACATACGCTTCCCTCTTGACTGATTAATGCGACACTTGAGGGTTACAAGGTATTTTATAATAAGTACCTTATACAAATATCTTGTTTTCAAGTAACACCTAAAACATTGTAATTACTTTTGAAGTTGAACGAAAAGTTTCTCAATTTAGGAAGGCTAAAGGCGTTTAATTTAAAAGAAAATTACTATTTCACTTTGTTTCTCATCATTTGAACAGTTCTCGGGTTACTAAAAGGGTCTGGACTAGCGATGAAAATAACAAGAAAGATACACGGTTCTTTCAAAGGCCCCTGTATTTTCCCTTTAGTACCGTTTGGTAGCCAGATTTGGTAGCTGGCTACCAAAAGGGAAATATAGTTTCCCGCCTGGTAGCCAGCTATGAAATGTGAATAACTTGCCCATTTCGTAGTCAGATTTGGTACAAACCTGGTTACAAATTGGTAAAAATAAGTAATTTAAAGCCAGTTACCTATTGGGATTTTATTCCCATTTCGAAGCTGGTTACGAAACTTTGGCTACCAAACGGTACTAAAGGGTATTTTCCAATAAAATACAATATCTTTCGTTACGGATCTTCAATTGAATCTTTTTTACATCTTTCAGTTTTTTTTACGTGTAAAATGCATTATTATACAGCGTGTGTATTTGATATGGGCGAATATTTTAGTGGCGATTACTATCGCACACCTAGGGAACCTGTTTACATAAATTTCTTTAGAAAATGAAGGTATTTTTTTCATACAAAATCATTGAACACGCAATGTCTTGCATCAAATGGTAGCCACATTTTTTATTTTATTTTTATTTTGTTTTACGAGTGTCATGTCAGTTGGACGGCATACATTGCTGACTGGCTTGCACTTTAGAAAAATCATTACACCTAATTTACAATAAAATTTAACGAACTGGTAATCTTATACGATTCGTAGGATCACATATTATAGCTGGGTTAATTACTCGCTCGTATAAAATACACACTCTGTATTATTATTATATTATCAGTTAACTAAAGCAGGGGGGACCCAGAGGGGTGGTTGTTGTTTTTTTCTTTTTTTCGAAAGTTACATGTAATCTATAGGAAAGGTTCGAAACTTTCGAAAGAAACGACATGAATCTTTCTTTGAACGGGATACTCTAGACTATATTATTCAAATTAATTAAATTTTCTTTCCTAGACAGCAAGTTACATAAATTATTTTCCATACCTAACCTATACTCTTTTCCAACAGTCAACGCCGCGGCGCCATAAACTCGAAGCAGCTCTCGTACCTGGAGAAGTACCGGCCCAAGTCGCGGCTGAAGAAGAACGGTCACAAGAACTCCTGCTGCCTGCAGTAGATCGAGCTCTGTGTCCACACACACACACCCACACGAACACGAACATTTTATACTTTACTTTGAGGTCACTAACCTTTTGAGCGAATAGCGTCCACGGGAATTATGTCTAGTCAATTAAATTGTCAAAAAAACACAGTAAGGTGAATTTCATCATACATCAGCCTATGAGTCCACTGCTGGACGAAGGCCTCTCCTATTAAACTGCGTATAGACGCATTAGGAGGTAAATGCCCATAATCGCCACGCTGGGCAAGCGGATTGGCGATCGCAGTAATGTGTCTATAATGATGTGCTGCTGCCCATCATCAATCGTTATCAAAAATGGTCAGTGACACTTTAATCCCTTAGTCGACTCTTACGACACCCGCAGGAGTTGGGGTGGTGACAAATGTATTCTTACTGCCGTCACCACACGGCCGAATTTCATAAGGCCTACATATATGGGCATTTACCTCCTAATGCGTCCATATGGTAATAGGAGAGGCATTTGTCCAGAAGTGGAATGATATAGGCTGATGATGTAGACATTTTCCGTGGATGTTTCAAATATACTTAGTTCATTGTCGGGTAGTCATTGTAATGTTAAATGTTACCAATAATGTAATTGGCTTGGCTCTAAGACAATCGTTTGATCAGATTCCATTTAAAAGTACATAGACTTGTGATTATATATATTTATGAAACGATATTTAAAATTGAATAAATTGTATTCTTGATGTCACACCCGACCGCTCAAAAGATTAGTAAAAAGTCGCCTCCACTGTTAAATCTCGAGTTTTCTATGAAATTTAATGGGAGCCTTATTATAACTGTTTGTATGTCCAATGGCCCCTCGTACTGTGTATTAGTGGAATAATATGTTAGAAACGAGCCACGATTTGTGTTCATAGAGCAAACTTACTCGGGTATTTATACTTTCAAATCATAATAAAAATCAAGCCCATAATAAAATATATAAAAAACAGTCTGTGACATGTTTATTCCTAATTTTCCGTTGTGGTGACTTCGATATTTTTTACTTAAATATTATATTTGTAGACACTTTATGATTTATAATAAAAATGAGACATAATATAGAAAAATCTTAATGGTTTTTTTGTGTTTCACTAGACAATTGATATCTTTGACAAGCAATTTGTTATAAATTGTGTGCTTTTTGTATTGATATACGATTGTACTCTCAATGTTACTTGAAGCAAGCCCGGGCCATAGAATTGCATCCAGTTAATAAATAATCAACTAACTTTATTAAATACAGAGAGATCAAAAATAGGACTTGACAAGAAAATTCAATGAAAAATGCAGTTTGATATTATTTTTCTATTTCTAATTTTATGAAGATTAATGAAATGTATGATCATGTAACTACGGTACAGTCGGCATTCTTAAATAAAAATATTTATAAGCAATATGATCTTTCTTTTATTTAATAGTCTTCCTTGGATAGTCACAAATACACATAATATGTGTGTGTGACAAATTATCAGCATGCGTACAGTCGAGTGCATTAATATATAGACACATTTGTAAGGGATCAGTATGGAGAAGTGTATATATATTAATGCCCTTGACTGTACAGTTAAATTCACTAAAGCTGGCACGAATGGAATGAATGAAATGAATGACATCTATCATTGGGTGTATGAGGTCGTCCTATACCAACCTGTATCTACTGTCATTAAGACATCCACACATAGATACTTTGTCAGTTACTCGATCCATTTGTGCCAGCTTTCGTGAATTTACCTGTATTACATACATATTTTGTCTATTTAAATTGGCTGTTTTGTATGAGTCGCCTAAAATAAGCATGTACAGTCGAAGACAAAATAATGTGTACACAAAATTTTTAAAAAATATGTATATTTATGAGCGGATTCTTTCGATACTTCTTTTTGCACTTGACTGTACTTTGCGTACGCATGCGAAAAACTTGGATGCGGTCTCATATTTAACGACCATTTTCAATGTACAAAATGTTTATACCTACCAATCGTCAGTTAAAAGTTAAAAAAATGTAAACAAAACAAACTTGCATTATTTCATAATTACGCACTTTCAGAACACAATCTCGGTTTTATCACCAACCTAAACCTTAAACCGAGGTTCACATATATTTTTTGTTAAAATTATTGATATTTATTAGTATTAACTAGGGCTCGTGGTCGTGACCGTGTTTCGTGTAACCGTAGCCGGATCCCCGTTGCCGTGTTACACGGCCACGGTTTTAAGGCCCGTTTCCAGCGTGTTACACGGCTACGTATCAATAAAGTTACGTGTACACGTGTACACGGGGATACGTATCTTAATTACACGCAGATCCGTTCCGCCCGCGTTGTTGAGTGACGATTCGATGCGTTGTCTTTAAGGACTAAGGAAAACGGATGAGAATGTTCCGTGATATTTGTGAATCTAATTTAGTGGTTACCTAATTTAGTGGTTGGTGGTGCCTTTCTAACGTAAAGTGCGATAACTTAGTTGTACTTAATTTCAGTATGATAACGTGTATACGTACTGAGATTAAATTTTACATATTAATATTTTACTTTTTAAGGTAAGGAGGGCAGAATTATAAAATATAGATATTTTCTGAGTTCAATATTAATAAAAACTGACACATTGTCATGTATTAATTACCTAATTTAATAATGAGATGTGAACGGAAGTTAAAAAATACATAACACAGTGCGGAGTAAATATTTTTTCTAAGTTCTGAATATCATAATTTAAGTTTTTCTTTCGTGCAATAAAGTTGATATAAATAAATACACAAATCAATATTGAGGGTACCAGACAACGATTAATCTATACTAGAAAACCCATAACTCAGTAACAAAATAAATGCGTCATAAATATACAAATTTAAAGCGTTATTTCCTACAAAATAAGGAACTTTTAAAATATAAAAGGATATTAAAAAGCAATATAATTAAAAAATACAATATACTAACTCATTGGATGTCGTGACGATGACGGGAGATTTTAGGTGCCGCTTTCAAATGCTTTCCTATCAATCCTGTTGTACCACCACGACACGAAAACTCATTGTTCTTACGATCATTGCACAAAGTGCATAAAGCCGTGTCACCGACCCTGGTGGCATAACTCCACACCCAACTGATCTTCATTAAGCACTAACATTCACTTTAAAAACGCTATCTTCTCACCAACAGTAACAATACAAAAACGTAACAAAATAATAAAAAAACAATTAATTTAAATTCGACTAAACTCTCGCTAAGTCTGTCCGGCCTGCAATCTTATTAGTGACTAAACACGTATAAAACCAAAACCCGAAATTGCCCTTTTCAAATTTACTAAAACATCCCCGCTTATCTATATCAAAACAAAGATGCGGCTATTTCATTCAACTTCACAAACAAAAGGTGTACCAGGTAAAGCCCAAGTTAACATATTTATCAGTAAAATTACCACGTGTGACATCGCAGACAAACTATTGTTAGCTACTTTACGCGTGCAAATTCTTAGTATAGGTCTTATCTACAAAAGGGCCGCCCTGTCAGGTAATAAACTTAAATGACCGACTGTATTATCTTTTATGTATAGCAATTTGGCCAAATATTTTTAAATTCTTTTTTAATTTTTCTATCTGGTGATTCAAAATCACAATATAAATTCTAATCCATAAATAACGCCGTCGCTTGTTATATAGAACACAGTAACTACCACGTTATTCTATAACATAAATCAATACGAAAAATGCAAGTCTAATCAATAAAATACCGTTCGTCCCGATTCAGAGTATAATACTCAATACGTACTTTTAAAACAAGCTGTTATTCAATAATAGGCCTTATTTGTTTGCATAGTAATTGGTCCGGCCGGATCCATGCCACGAGCAGTCGTTGCCAGAACGAAGCCAAGATTCGTAGATACGTATACAAACAAAGATTCGGGTACGTATCTCGGCGTGACTGTGAAATTCGTGATCTTAGTACCGCCGGGGTTAAGAACACGGAGCTACGGTTCGGCGAATAGTACGTATATCGGGAGCCCTAGTATTAACGTAAAAATATATCTGCGAACGTGTTTCAATGTGTCAAAGACGTCAAATGCTATGGAAAGTCAGCCATATTTCTTTACCATTTTTTTTTACTTTTATACTGAAGGATGGTATACGCATGCTTGCATGTCTTCCCCCTAGCGCCTCTTGAAATGGATTACGCATTGCAATGCTATGCTTTTTAGGGTTCCGTATAGGAACCCTTATAGTTTCACCATGTCCGTCTGTTGCCGTTAGTACTAGAAATTTGTAGGTTGGTACAGGATAGATAATCAAGCCGACAAAGTGGTAGAATAAAAAATAGAAAAAAAATCGACAATGGTGGTCCCTTTGCCCAGATAACATTATAAATAAACACCATAATTAAAATGCAATAATACTTTATTGAAAGAGGTAGGACATTCAGGTACCTTCATTTGTACATTTAAATATAACAAACAAAAAAGTATTAAATATAAGTAAAGTAGATAATGAAAAATAGATTCCCTTTGCACTACACACCCAGATGTAGCTCCAAAATACAGACAAACCAATAAATAGAATTGACCGATGACATCATTTGATTTTTGATTATTAACATGGAATGGAAACCCTTTCACAGCTGATAAAATCTAAAATAACGACCTAGGTAATTAGAAAAGTTTGAACGATTTGCCGTCCCACTAACGCCGAAGGAGTAAGAAATAGATTTGAAAAAATAAATAAATATGCGAATTCGTAGAATTGCATTCTGGAATACGCAGGTAACTACAGATCGATTCACCAAAACTGGCACGAATAGAATGAAATGAATGACATCTATCATTGTGTGTATAGTTCGTGAATCGTGAAATATAAATTGGTAACTTTCTACCTAGGTAGGTACATTATAGTAAAAATAAACATTCAATTTTTTCTTGAACTATACCAATCGTTAGTAGAATCTAAAAAAAATTAAACAAACCTAAATACTTGCATTATTCCTTCTCAGAACAGTATCACGCATTCTCAGAACAGTCAGAACACAAGAAAAAAACACCAATTATCACCATTGGGGGTCTAAAATAGGCCAAAATCGTATGACGTGATTAATGGACAAGCCCTAACTTACTCTATTCGTGTCAGCCTTGGTGAATTTACCTGTAATTCCGTCGTTTTCACTTTAACTTCTAAACTCACATTTCAACATTTGACAAGAGATAAGATGTCACCATATTTTCAGCCTTATACGAATACGCCAAGCCTTACATTCTAGTGGTTTCATTCATGCAGCCAGCCATTGGCTTGAATTTAAATAAATTTACACAATCACATGATTACAATTACATTTAGAACACTTAATATAAAATTAGTTAAAAATTATTGTACAGTCAAAGGCAGTGTTGCTGTTGACCCCTTACAACGTTTATTTGTACAAAGGGGTCACAATAACTCTGTACTCGACTGTACAATTCGTAAAGAATGATCTACCGCTTTTGAACGTTAACATGCAAACAAATAATAGAGTGAAATGAGAGCGATTTAGTAAAAACGTCCTTGTCGCTCACCATAAGGACGAGATTGGCTTGTACATTTATACGCATTAACCCCCTTATTAAACGTCTCCTAACTTAGTGAGTAGCGATAAAGGCCGAGTCACACGAAAATGTCATAGTAGAGGGCACACCGTTTTGATGGAAACGCGCGCGTGCACGCCACGCAAACGGCGTGTCATCTATTATGGCATTTACATACGCTACAACGTGCACGTATTGTTCGTCCCTTTTAACCAAAAGGGATAAAAGATACTTATCGGCTTGCTAAGTTAGGAGACGTCTATGAATAAGGGGGTAAATGTCGAAGCAGCCTTATGTCAAGAGACGAACGTTTTTACTAAATCGCACACAAACATGTTAGTTGAGCGTACAATTTAACCCTTTAACGGGCAGGACTCAAAAAAATCGTGGGTTCAAGCCTCAACGCCATTATGTAAGTAAAAGTCTGTGAAAGAAAAAAATACAAAAAAATTGTGCTATAGGGTGGTCGTTTTTGAGACCGGTGCCCTATAAAGGCTTAAACATCGCAATCTTTTGACGTTCACCTTTTGACAGCTACACGCGACAACAGATATTTGCCAGTATAATTACGCCGAACTACGTTATGTTAAACTTCGCTTGACTAATCAATCGATGCAATGTGATCGATAGACTTTTTTTAAACTTCGCTTCAAACAGATTAAACTCAGCCCAGATTCACTACTCCATCTTAACTAACACAGTTCACAAAGGCGCCCTCTGGCGTGAGAAAATTACAACATTTTTTATCCTGAATCACTGATCATGCATTATTTTATAAATTATAGCCGGAAGCTTGTTACATTATTTAGCAAACTTCCTCGTGCATCTACCTTATAACACATTCGACACCGCGTACCCGACAATCGGGCACTCTTAAACTTTACTCAGATGCCGGCGTACCCGGTAGTCTAGCAAGCTCTATAAACCTACACGCGACGCCAAAGAACCCGACAGTCTAGCAAGCATTCGCATGCCGCTTGCCCGACTAGCGGGTTTCGCGGTGTTAGGCATTGCAACTCAATGCGAAAACGACCGACTAGCGAGTACTGTCGGTTTCTGAGGTATTGTTTGAAATTTTCCCTGGTTGCGAAAGTGTTAATACGAAACGAGATGATATCTACTAGGGTGCTCACTTCTTATTTTTACAATTTTGTAGGATGTTCGAACAAACAAAGGAGCTCTTTTCCCTCCCTATCACAATGTTTTAAAGGGCACCCTCTCAATTTGTTAATTGAGTACAGTCAAGGGCAAAAATATCTATACACTTTTTTACTTAAATCTGGAGCATACGGTTTGAAATTGTACTTATGTATATTTATGCCCCTGACTGTACGTAAGCAATATATTACAAGCGTAAAAAATTGGTGGTCTCTATGACCATACGAATTTCAAGAAAGGCTAAATTATTAGTAATTATTTTATTAATTCAATAGCTACCCCCTAATTTTTGTTTATAATAATTGA
>JALPQI010022157.1:0-20036 GCA_025490895.1 Thaumatotibia leucotreta
AGTTTACTCATTGCCTTTGAAAGTAAAAAGGCTGTGTAGATAGTGTGTTAAATATAATTCTCGCCATAATTAAACGAACACACGCCGGTTTGTTGCGGTAGAAAACTTAGTGGTTTTATCCTTCGGCATGCTTCGGGGATATTGACTTACAGTTTCCTCCATTTTATTTGAGTTTTTCGCATCCTCGCTTAGTTTTCAACACTTCGTGTTTTTGTTAGGGTTCTTTTTCTAAGCTACCGGTAAATCCGTTCAATTGTTTACAGAATTCGACCCATTTAGGTCCACAAATTACGGCACTGAGTAGTTTAAAAATAAGGACCTAAATGAGACCTAAAATTTGGTTCAATAGGGATGATGACGTCGAGCGTATTTTACATCACATTATATGCATGACAGTCATATACCAACTAGTTATTACTAAAATGTAAATGCAGTTTTTATTGTACAGAACTTGTATTTAATCAATTGGAAAGAACTTAAAAGGCTATGGCTATGGTTATTATATATTTGGCATTATCGAACGTGAAGTTACTTATGTGTATTTCATACAAAACTTTTTTGAAACAGTTTTGAAAGTTCGAAAGAAAATTATGACTTACTGCAGATTGACAAAGACAGAATGGATTCCTACAGTCATTGATCTTAGAAGAACAAAACTTTAGAGACAAAACGTGCCAATATCGCCTAAACACCAAACATCCAAATGTGTGCATTTATAGTTTTCCTTTTTCTGTCTTTGTAAAGCAAAAGACAAAAGTTTAAAATGACAGTTTCAATAACAGATATTTATAATAACAATAATAACACAGGAAGTCGTTTGTTTTTCCTAAAATAATGAAGTGCTAATAAATACGAAAGACGGACGCAAAATAGAAATTTCGTTTCGCTGTTAGTAAAGGTAAGAATTATTTTATGAAAATTGTCAATTGTTTTGTCTCTGCATGAGGAACAAAGCAGGCGTGAAATTATTCTTAGGCAACTCCAAAGCCAGTACGTAACCGTTTGAGAGAAAATGAAATCGTATGGAAACCTGAGTCACCTGATAAAAAGGTTGTAGTAAATCGTTCTGAGCCCACTAAAGAGTTTTGGTGATAGGAGCAGAGCGGTGTAACTGATCGCAATTGAGTTTGGCGATTGAATGAAATCCGTGTCATTATTAAGGAAAAAAAAAGGTTATTCGGCACTATAACTCTCCTTAAAACTTAAAATAAATGTTGGCATTATAACACTAAAATTTCATGCCGTTCTGCCACTGTGATGTTCACTCAGATGAAAATACAAGTATACCCTTCATTTTTGAGGTTTCAATACCGTTGAAGTTGTTTCTATGAAATCCCATAAGGGGCTTAATCTGCTTCCCAAAACCTCACTGGCGGCGAGAAAGCGCTTGTTTTTTGGCCACACTGTACACCTTGTTTTTTTATTTCCGTTAAATTGAAGAGGCTGCTTGGTACGTTATCGTTAATTGGAGCTACCTAGTACATCGCCTTTTGGCGAAATCGAAAAACCATTTTTTTCCGTTTTCATAATGGTAAGTATGAGAGAGAACCGTACGAATAACATAATGGTGTATTTCAGATGACTGACGGCAGATGTCAAAATAAGTAAAGTAACATTTGATCGTAGAACTGATCGAATCAGAAATACGGAACTGCGCTCCAGAACTGGAATTGTAGATGTAGGTGTCAAGACCGCTACTTAAGCTTAATTGGGACTGGACCGGGCATGTTTGCCGTATGCACCCAACAAGGAGGGCCAAAATGGTTTCAGACTGGGACCCACGGGAAACCTTCGATACTGCTGGCCGGGGCATTGGCAGATCGAGAAGGAGATGGCGGGACGACCTGGACGCGTTTTATCCGAATTGGCGGGAGAAATGTGACGGCCGGGCCGAATGGAGGAAAAGAGGGGAGACTTTTGCGCAGAAGTGGGACACTAAACAAGCCTGTTAAAAAAAAAAAGATTAAAAGTAGTCAGGAGCGGATCCAGGGGGGGCACTGACCCTCCCTCACACTGGACTTATGTATGCCTAGGTGCTGTTTTAAATAGGTATAAAATACTATCATATGGAGTGCCCCCCCCCCCTCCCCTTCAACGAAGTTTTGGATCCGCGCCTGAAAGTAGTAAAGGTTACAATCCCTACACTTGATCAGTCATTAAGCTTACGTTAATAACTCAATAACGTTAAAAGTTAAAACACTACTATCTTAGAGAAATTAATTATACCGATTTGACCTAAGTAAATAAGCTTTCCTAAAATAACAACCAAAAACATTTGGAAACACGGCTCTCAAGAAGTAGGTACCTGATGCAATACCACGGAATAGAACTTATAAGTAATAAAGATAGTTTTGCATACGAAATAGTAGTTTTAAACTGTTAGGCAAGTTTTGAATGTTGGCTGAACTTTTAATGGACTGCATTCAGTTTGCTTTGTCGAAACGGCCTTCGTACCATTATTATATTAAATTTTGACATAACATTTGCATTTTATACTCCGCGGAGTTGTGAGTGCATAATATATACTGAAATATTGTATTGAGAGAACATATATATTAGGTACTTATTGTCATAATTCTACAACTCATAGGTCATGTTTTAATAGGTATAATAGTATAATAACATTAATAACTATCAAATGTGTATAAAGGTAAATAAAAGCTAAGGGAGTCGCATTTTTGTACAGTCGAGTGCATTATTAATATATAGACACATTTGTAAGGGATCAGTATGGAGAAGTGTATATATATTAATGCCCTTGAATGTACAATATAATACGATATTGTATCATGCTGTAGGTAATCTTTGAACTGAACAATGCTATCATTTGACAACTGCTGACTAAGTAGTCCGTGACATTTTATATTCAACCTACGAGTATTATTGTCTATTAAATTTTAATAAAATAAAACACACAAATTAAAATAAATTGACGAAACTCCATAATTAGACGAACTAAGTATAAAAAAACAGTTCTTAACGTAAGTACTCGTAATGATGCAACCGTGCTGTGTGGTGCTGTTAACACTTTCATTGCGGACAAGTGCTACGCGCTACACTCGTAGCCGATCCCGTGATTTTTCAGCTTTGTAGCGAAAATGGACTTATTAGATTCTTGATTAGGAGGGGGGGGGCTTTTTACGACTTTGAGGGCTGATATCTCGAAGTTCACTTAAAGAATAACGCCTTCTAGAAACTCTTATATCAATTTAAAAACCTTTCCATTGATACCCCATACGCTTATGTAGATAAAGATACCATTATATGTGCCACTAAGTGCCTCAACTTGTATTCCAATTTATTTTAACCAAACCCCACTATCTATATAAAACCTACATCATACTTAACACAAACAAAGCGACACCGCTTTCGAATTGCTTTTCTTAATTGGCGGAGGTGAGTTCAGTCTGTCGCTTCCACTACCTGTTTTCAATATTTACCTGTTTTCAAACCTTTTAAATTGATCCATTAAAACTTTTCAAACTAACTGCCAATAACCCAAATTGTTAGAGCTCAGTATCGAATGCAAAATATCGAACAATGACACAAATCTTACAAAGTGCTCTATTATATCCCACTGCTTGTTGAAAAATAATGGCCACTTAAACAGATAATGATGTCTCACGAGAAACCAGATGCATTCGCAGTAAATAGTGAGGCAGCATCTTTGCATGCGAGACAATGTATCTACTTAGCGTGCTACGAAGCCTGATGAACACTGTCGCAAAGGGTCCAATTTAATGCTCCACGTAGTTAAGTCAAATAATGTAAAGTCAAAAAACTTTATTTATCTACCGAATAAAGTACAATCATTAAAAAAAATCTCATCAAAATAAAATAAAAATTCATTCATACTATACCATTATCTGGGTTACTTATACAATTTTTTTGTATGAGTTAAGTTACAAATCTTTTCTGTTAAGGGCTCTAGAACCCAATTTTTTTGTTGGACGATGAAGCCGATAGGTGTCTTCTCTGGTTCTTAAGAATTATGTGGTAAATGTCAAAACCTAATTTGTATGTCCCAGAACCGTTAACTTTCGCAATGTCCACAGGAAATACACCCGTGTTCGCGAACGCTGTATGACCCATCCTACTATGTACTACTACTGTCCGTAGAAAATGGCGGCCAATTCAAAAATTGTTGGCGCGAAGAGTTGGCTCTAGATAGAAAATTTGAATTCGCCGCCTTTTTTTACTGAAAGCGATGATTACACAGAGTAGGTACTTATTATTATAATGAAAATCTTACTCAAACCTGAAAGTCTTGTTCGTAAAAAGTACCTTTAATTAATTGCCTTGAAAGCTTCAGATTTATTTTCGACTGGATAAACTCGATATAAATGGGTTGGTAGATAGCCGAGTTAAAACTCCGAACAGTCGGACTAACTCTTGCACAATATCCGTACTATAAGTCAGACACGTTTACTTTACGTTTACTCCATACGTAAAGTAGTAGTCCATCACGTTCGCATACATCAGTGCGAACCTTACTTGTCAACTCATGGTTCGGCTACAGTGCGGCAGCTAGTAATGTAAGATGGAACAGTGACAACAGAATCCATGGAATTACATTTTGTTCTTATGCCACTAAGTGGAAGTGCCTGTTTTCATGGAAGTAAATTATTCGTTTTCTGGAAAAACTTACGAATTTTATTTGGTGACTGAAAATAACAGAACTCTCGTAGGAAGATAAAACGTCTGTATTTTTCTAGCCAATTTTCTTAGTTCAGGAGTATGTTAATTAAGAACGACATGTAATTTAATACACGGTTTTTTCTTTGCTATTTAAAATGAATTCAGAGATGGAGTCATGTCCCTTGCAAAGGCAATGCTACAGCCATAATGGAAAATATAAGAGGTAATTTATATTATCAAACCGCGATTCGAATGGGATTCGAAAGTACTGTTGACACAACAGGGTATAAGTCAATCTAGGATTTATTCATAGTTATATTCATATATTCATAGTTTAAATGCAAAGACTTACAGACAATAGATGAATTTATCACCCACTACATCTATAAACAACTCGTTTCTTGGTAAATGATGTGTCATTTGTTGTGTCAACGGTACTCTCGAATCCCTTTCTGATTCCGGTTTGATAATACCTTCCTCGATCGGTTTTGGCCACGGCATTCTCTTCAAATCCTTACAATTTACAAAGTTAGTGTGCTCGTATGTGGCTAATTTAGCCGATCTTCCTAGGAAATGTCCGCGTCGACCATTTAGATCAGAACATCGATTATCCTCAAATACTTTTATTCTGGTTTTCACCAGGGACTTCTACTCCGGTCGTTGCTCTCTTCACTTTTCTCGTCACAATTCTCTACCATTTTGTCGGCATGACTATGCCTATACCAAATTACAAAATGTCTAGTACCTACTAACGGCCACTGAGCTAAGCTGCGGACGGACACACAGACAGACAGACGGACATAGTCTGATATTTAATATGATATTCTCCGCAACACGCCTTTGCGGATTTCTATCTCTCTATTAAATTCACTTAGTACGAGTTTAATACGTTATAGAAGAAGCAAATACAAGTACGGAACTTTTTAAAGAAGTCAGTGTAATCATCCAAAGCGGTAAACTTTAACAACCAGCTATTTGGCACACTTTCAACTTTTCATAGCTCGCCATGGCTGTTTTACTTTTTGTAGTTCAATTAAACCATGCACTCGTTATTTCCGTTCCCCGATCGTGTATGCAATACACTTGATGTTTTTGAATGATGCAAATATTTCACGAATACAAAGGCAGGTAACCTGTACGCCTTTTGTTCACCATTTTGTGAGGCTGCCAAAAAAGCGAGGCAAAGCTTTTAATTTTTTTGAAAAACATACCCGTGACGATATTGAATTACGGGTTCCGGTACTTCCAACAGTAATATTTTTCTCTTAAATTTTATTTCAAAGTAAATAAGTACATTTCTAGGAAATTGGCTACTAAATATTATTCAAGTATTTTTCAACAGGCTATATTTGGCTTTTATTTCAGGAAATGCTTGAATGGATTTTCCTGCTTAAGGGATATTTTATACGAACGGAAAAGTACGACAAAATGCCTGACAATAATGTTTATATAAATCGTACTTAGCCGACGGCGTACGTAGGTGTTTTGAATGCGGGACTAAATTGACTCCATTAAAAGTTTTGAAAGCGCTCGTAGTTTAGATAATTTACGGAGCGAGTTATGCCTCGAAATAAAGGCACGTGGTTAATGAAAACTAATGAATTTATGCTTATGTTTATGTTCAGCCTCTGTCATCGCAGACGGCTAAGTTATAGGGAGAGAACTACAGAAAATTGTTACGAAAGTTTATATGATACCTACTTACCTACAAAGTTCTTAACGGTTCAATGGGCCAAACATAGCTCTTAACGCATTCGCTGCCAGGGTCGCGTTTTATAAAGTTACAATTTACAATTTTGCTGTTTGCCTCTCTTTCTAGTCAATATGTGCGCGTTAGAGAGGCAAACAGCGAAATCGTAAAATGTAACTTTATAAAACGCGACTCAGAGGGCACGGCCTACGGCCTAGGAACAAACTTGGAAGAAAATGTACGTCAGTTGTAGTGAATGTGTTAAGTTTTATAGTCTGTTATTAATTTATGATAATATGATAAAACTATTAAAATTTAAATTATTTTAATAACAAACCGTTTAAAATCTTGTTTTTGAATCGTACAATTTATAGCGAGAGTGTTATAAATTTATAGATGCCTGATGCCGTAGGCTTTTAAAGACGAGTTTGTATTCCGCTTACCAACCGTTAGGCATAGGCATACAATGTTTTTTCATCACACTTGCAGACAAAAACATAAGTTTTAAGACAAAATATTAACAAAATATGAACATTACAAATAGGGAACCCTAAAAATATAGTGTTATGAATTACTCTGCGACACTTACAATATTTTGGTTTTACATCGTAATACTTAATTGTTTTTTATAATTTTCATTTGTTCCCGCAACCAACCAACTTGTAAGACTTCAAAATTAGTTAAATTTGCGAAGACTGGTGGATCTCATTTCACACTATTCGAATTTGCAGTTTGTACTAGTTTTCGCTGGAAACACACCGTGGTCAGTGGTACAGAGACATAATTGATAAGAGAGCTCGGAGCAGGACGCAAGTAATTAGGGGAGCGAAAAGCAATTAGGACTTTAATAGAACAGCGATGCTCGCGGCTGGTATAGGTAGTTATCCACCGTTTGCTCTTTTTATTAGCCTGCTTCTGGGTTCTTAATGAAATATAGTTTATGTTGCTGTTGCCATACGAGTATTTAGCTCGATAGCTGCATATGCTGTATAAATAAACTTAAATACTAAATAAAAATATATACCTACTTAGGCATAATAGACGTATTTATTACACAATAATCAACACCTAACAACTATTTCAACGGTTCAAGCACATCCTGACCAAGGTTCAATAAGTACAGAGGTAAAGCCACTGTACCAATGTTGTACTAGAGTGGCTCAATGTCGGTAAAGTCACTGTACCAATATTGTACTAGAGTAGCCCAATGTCGGTAAAGTCACTGTACCAATATTGTACTAGAGTAGCCCAATGTCGGTAAAGTCACTGTACCAATGTTGTACTAGAGTGGCCCAATGTTGGTAGTCACTGTACCAATGTTGTACTAGAGTGGCCCAATGTCGGTAAAGTCACTGTACCAATATTGTACTAGAGTGGCCCAATGTTGGTAAAGCCACTGTACCAATGTTGTACTCGAGTGGCCCAATGTCGGTAAAGTTACTGTACCAATGTTGTACTACAGTGGCCCAATGTCGGTAAAGTCACTGTACCAATGTTGTACTAGAGTGGAGTGGCCCAATGTTGGTAAAGTCACTGTACCAATGTTGTTCTAGAGTGGTCCAATGTCGGTAAAGTCACTGTACCAATGTTGTATTGGAGTGGCCCAATGTCGGTAAAGTCACTGTACCAATGTTGTACTAGTTAGAGTGGCCCAATGTCGGCCAATCTAAGAGATGCCGTTAAGCAATCTCGTGATCTCGCTCCATCGCATAGTCGTGTCCCTTAGACGGACCCACATTGGGCCAATGTAATAGGTTTTGCTGGCCTTCTGTGTTTCTGAGTTACTGTATTACTTAAACTGTTTATTTACTGCCAATGTTGAGTTGTACCGGTATACCAAAATCATACGTAACTCCTAAGGATTCTGAACATTCTAAGTATTCGAATTCGATATCATTTGGTGCAGACGGTAGCCGAAGATCAACGAACGAAAACTCATTTATTCTAAAGAAAGCAATGTTTTGGGTAGCTAAGTACATTACAAATACAAAACAATTTTGTATTAATAAGCAGAATTCATAATAACATTTTTAACTAAAAGTAATATTTTTTTAAGTCTTAACCCTTAAACAGGCCTGGCGATCTTTTCACTTTCGTATCCTGATTTCGGTAGATAATAGCGTCAATAAAAAACTAATATCTTGTTTTTTTTTTTAGACACATTATTTCCAAAAAAAACCCGGTGGTCAATATACGCCCTGTGCTCGTCACCAGGAGGCCTACGTGTTCCGCATGTGGCCACTGCCCTGCTGGCGATACATTGAAGTTTTAAGGGGTAGTTATGTTATGTTTACATGTAATTATGGATACAATAAGACCACAATAAAAAAGGATATTTATTTTTATATTCAAACACCATTTAGCAAAATCCGCTTCAAAACTAACTTATAATTATATACTTACAGTAAGTCTTGAGATGTTTACTGGGTGGACCTACATGATGTACAGTAATGAACTTACCCTTAAATTTCACATAAATGCCCAGCCGGGCAGTGGTCACATACAAACCACTTGTACCAAACCGAAACGGGCAGAGGTCATATAGGGCCCACAAACTTTAAGAGCAAAAATTTTAAGTAAAAAACTATTACTGTGGCCATTTATGACATACTACACTTACATTACCTTATATACTACCAAAATAAATCAACACATAGGACTTACCGTAATTTTTTTCGACACAATAATAGTATTTATCTGGAGCAACACACAAAATCTGCCACTTTTTTGGTTTTTGAATTTGACAACTAAACCGTCAAAGAAATTTGTTTTGACACATCGATTTTAGGTGCGTTCAGATATCTGTCAGTTTATAGACTATACGTCAATGACATTTAGTGGCCGCTACAAGCGTTTTGCTCGTCAGAAAAAAATCTTTTGCTAAGTGGTCGCTATGAGATCACAACCTGGTTAAGGGTTAATCGTCGTCTTGTTCACTGTCATTTTTATTAAAAATCAGTAGGTAATAGTAGATTATACACCAAGGGGATACATCATTGTTTTATGTAGGTAACGGGCATAGCAATAAAGTGAAAAAATACATTACCACCCGGCGGGTGTTAAGGAATTGTCATACATCATTATAACCCGATTTTTGCCCAGGAATATAATCTTGGTTTATTCTAAAGTCGGTTAACATTTTTCACATGGTTATTGCAATTTTAAGACATATATGGTTTTATCATGGATTCCTTTGTCAGAACTGGACCAAATTAAAATAGGACCGATTGGTGAGCATCAGATTTCGAATAAAAAAAGAATCATCAAAATCGATTCACCCAGTTGAAAGTTATGAGGTAAAATCATAAAAAAAATAAAAAAAACATACAGTCGAATTGAGAACCTCCTATTTTGAAGTCGATTGAAAATAAAACTTCATTGTTTAAAAACCATGCAATTATTATTAGTTCTAGAAAATATATTATATTTCTTATTAACATTTACTATTTAAGAGCTACATAACCGATATCCAACGGAAAATAACGAAATTTAATTTTTCAAAAAGTTCAGGTTCGATTCCTGGGTCGAGTACACGTATCTTTGTAAGATGTTTGTAAGTGTATGAATGCAATAGCAATGTTTATGTATGAATGCAGTTTTTTTTTTACTAAAATCGACGTCATGGTTCCTAAGACAAATTTTCACAATCTGTTATGGTTTACAAAACGACCAGACCCATTTGGTTTGATCACCCTGTATATCACTTTTTGTATCCTTCTTGTATATGTATATTTATGTTCTCAATGATACGCACTTTTCGCACTTTATGGTTGTTTTAGAGCACCTTTAGAGGTGCAGTATACATAGGCCCAATGTAGTCCAATCTAAGGGATGCCGTTATAAAAAAGAGGAACACAGTTATCTCGCTCCAACGCATAGTTTGTCCCTTACATTGGCCCATATTTAGCCAATGTGTACTGCGGCCTTTAGGCTACAATATTCCACTAGGACTAGCTTGGCAACCCTGAGGCGACTGTCACTGTCACGTCTTTAGTAGACTGTCAGTGTCACTGTCACTTCACTTCACTGTCGGCTGACGCCCGTGCACCGTGCAACGGCTCCCGCCCTCCCGCCGAACCAAAGCAAAGTCAACCGCTGATACATCTAATAAATTATACTGTTTATGTACATATTTTTATGAATTGGTAAACGTGTGATTGTATTAAATTGCATTGTCTTGATTGCTGACAATCCTTATACCCATTAAACCTTTTTAAATTATTTACAGAAGTGCAAAAAATCAATATGACCTATGGAAAGGTGCATAGGTTCTTGCTAAGAACTGTTGCAAGCAGAGGAGTGTTGTCTCTTGATGAAACTCAACAAGTAGTCAACAAATTTGATGGTACGTATCGTTAATAGGTAAAAAAGATAAATTCTGTGCCTAAAAAACTGCCTATATTTGTCTTATGATTGTGATCAACTTTTTTAATGCTTTTTTTTATTAGAACTAAATCAAAGCCGTCAATTCGATACATTTTTCATTTTAATACTCTAGTTTAATAGTAGTTTGTAGTAGTAAAATGTATTGTAAATTAATAATTGTCTATTTCTGAAATTCCAGAAAACAATCAAGCAAATTTACACGATCTAGTAAAAGAAATAAATGATGAGATAAGGGCGTTACAACAGCAAATTAAAATAACGGATGATGAATTTACCAATGAACAAGTGGTGATATTCATGTCTCTTGGTCTTGATGCAGCCTCTAAAGCACAGAATGTATTCTCCGCTGCAGAACTGGAGTACTACAGGCTGTTAATTGAGGAGATAATGAGCACAGAAACTAGACAGATCACTGGGATTCATGCTCTGAATTTGGTGAATAGGTCAAAGTCTTCCTTTACTAAATCAGATGGCCAGGTGAGTGTAAATTCTTACCTTCTAATGCAAACATTACATAGTTAATAGGAGAATCCTATGTCCAGCAGTTGACTGAGATAGGGAGATGATGTATGTATTTGGGGTGAAATCTTTTACATGTAAAAAAATATATTATCGGGATCTACTCATGACAACTTTTACTATTCAATTCAATTTATTTAATGCATTCACCATGGTTACAAAGCTGTTACATATAATATTATTACTGTACATGGTCACTCTGCAAGCGTAGCACTGTCTTAAGACTAAAAATAGGCTAAAGCTTATGTCTAGGTACAATAAAAAATAATAATTTCATGCTTTTCAATAATATAAACATTCCAATAATTAGAGCAAAATTAGTTAAGAAAAGAAATAATAAACAAATTACGTTAAATTAGGCAAAGGTAAGTAGGTGTCGTTAAAACATAAATTAAATTAAGTAGGTATAACATTAGGTAGCATTTCATTAGATGTCAATAACATATTAATTATAATCTTGTGTGAGTTTGTCATTGAAATGCTCTGTAATTGTATAATAACACTTTGTGATAAGGAGTTTTCTTATGAATACATTATCAAGCTCTTCATTTCTTAGTTTGTCTGGCAATTTATTGAAAATTTTTATAGCCATGACATATGTGCTATTTGAATGCATTTTTAATTTTGATGAAGGCAACAGTAACATGTTTCTGTGTCTGACTGGGACTTATATATCAAATTTGGTAGAAAAAAACTACTAGTCAAGTGCATTAATATGTATACACATTTGATAGAGATCAGTATGGATAACTATATATATATATTAATGATAACTCGATTGTCATTAATATGTAACCAATTGCGACAGCTGGTTTCGCAATTTGTATGGAGATGTAGAGTTTATGGTAAATTTTTCTAAGATGGTCCCATGGTAAAAGTTAGCTATTGAGTAGATCCAGAAAATATGATTTTGTATCATGTAAAAGATTTCACCTAGTATATGTAATGTAATTGTAACTACACAAATAATTCCTTAGCTGGGATTCAAACCCGAAACCTTCCGTTTCAAAGGCAGGGTCATTACCAACTATGCTATATAGGTGGCCAATACTGTTACAATAAATAATGATGTCCAAAAATATATTATTGATTTATATTTGTTTGTCTTTCTTTGATATACAATTGTAATTATTACACCAATGCAATATATCTAAATTAATTTTAATCATATTTCAGAAATTACTTGATACCTGGTCCCGTATGCGCTATTTGGACAAAGATCAAAACAATTATGCTCTAGGTGTTAGAGCAATCCATGAGTTTGATAGCTACCTCCGGGAACATATGCCAGATGTTATACAGGAATGCTATTTATGCAAGAAGATTATTTTCAGAGTATGTATTTGCTGACAAGCTTAAATCAAATTGTTTTATCAAAACAAAAATGATTTGTGCTTTTAGTAGTTACACCTCTGCATTAGGACTGTTATTCTGGTACTATAGGTGAGCAGCAGAGGATGTAGGTTCAAATCCTACCTCAGATATTAATTTACTTGATCTTTTTCAGTGGTATATCTTAATTTGTATGTGTTAATATTACTATTAGATCCTCTCTAAATGTGTCAGGGCACTTGGAAAGGTCCTTGTCACGACTCTTAAAATAGACCTTATGTGTTATAAAATAAAGTCCATTTTAAACATTGTGACAAGGTACCTTTCCAAATGCACTGACAAATTTAGAGAGGATCTAGTAGTTATTTTGTTAGTTAAACAATAATCTACAGCCATACTTCCAAATTACTTCAATCTTGTAAAATCGGAACTGTGGAAATGTACAAGTGTGTTATTGGGTCGGCAACGCGCATGTGACACCCCTGGGGTTGCGTGCGCCCATAGGCTACGGTGACTCCTTTCCATCAGGCGGACCGTATGCTTGTTTACCACCGACGTGGTATAAAAAAAAAACCTACTTTAATACGAAAAAATTTTTTTTCGTCATTTTATGATATCATTCGAAAGAATGGATAAAAAATAACATTTTTTCTTAAGAAACATAGTATCTAAAACTAAAAGAATAACCAAACAAGTTTGGTTCAAAATTAGAAAAAAATTGTAGTTGGTTCGATTTCCGGGTGAAGCAAGTAATTTTTTGAAAAAGTTTGAATGCACTATTACTAAATTTTAAAAATAACATTAAGTCTTCTTTCAGCAAAATACACTATCTACGATATTTAAGGTACTTCCCCTTCATGTCCCATAACTTTGGGACGCCCTGTATAAGTGTGATGTGTCAGATATTAAGTTTCGCCGTGGTGATTTTTGTATGAAATGATATTTTATTTTCAATTTCTGTTTTATGGATTAAAATCTAGCGTGAAAATGAAATACAAGTGCACCGGATTTTTTTTACATACCGAGTCGAAACAGCAACTAAAAGCGTGATAGAGTGGTATGAAACAAGACAACGAAAATATTTTTTACCCACCTAATAATATTACTATGCATAAGTAAATGTTTAGTACCTAAAAAGTTTATATTAAAGTTCAAAGAAATAAATGATTCGCAAGGTCCATAGCTGCCAGACCTACTATATAGTACTATATAGTAATAGTATATTATATTCCTGATCCTGATTTGACAGATAATTAAATTGACCGAACAATTAATTTTAGTTCCTCCGAACGATCAATGTAACGCGTGAATTGCTTAGTTGTCAAACGTGAGTGGCTACAATGTGTCATTGTCAAGTGCAAATTAATGATTCATTTTGAAGTACATTGCTTCTAAATTAACTTTTCTTACGAAGTTAATTGATTACTTATTTTGATCGAATAATGTTCACGGTTTGGCTAAAAATCTGCATCGCATTCTTCAATTTGAATAAAAGCCAGTATCATCTTAACACACTATACGTAGGATGCCCTGAAAATTTCGGGAATTTAATACTTAGGAACGTATATTTGACATGTGTTATACCTCTTTCTTACAAGCATAGTCTCATTATTCGAAAACACTGGCCACTTAGAAAAAAAAAACAATGTCCGATTTTCAATTGTTTTTTAAAATCGTTGAGTCGCTGGTGAAAATGGAGCTGTCCCGCGAAAGTTTTAGAGCAATGATTTATTATGACTTTAAAAGTGGATTAACACAACAACAATGTGGAGACCGATTAACTATTGCTTTTAGTAGTGAAGCACCTTCAAAGACGACCATATACAGATGGTATTCGGAATTCCAACGTGGCCGTGTGTCTCTTGCGGATGACGTACGTGAGGGTCGACCGAAAACGGCCGTTACCGATCAAAACATCGATGTTGTTCGCCAACTGATAAAGGAAGATAGGCATGTTACATATCGGGAGATTCAGGAGACTTTAGGCATTGGAATGAGTCAGGTACAAGTTATTTTACAACAAGAGTTGGGCGTGCGGAAGTTATTTTCCCGGTGGATTCCTCACTTGTTATCTGACGACCAGAAAACGGTACGTGTCAATTGGTGCCGCAAAACTTTAAAAAGATTTAATGGAGGAAGCTCAAATGCCGTTTTTAGTATTGTGTCAGGTGACGAATCATGGATTTACGCATATGAGCCTGAATCGAAAAACCAATCTCGAGTTTGGGTTTACGAAGACGAACCGAAGCCGACAAAAGTTGTTCGTTCTCGCAGCACGATCAAAAAAATGGTAGCCACGTTTGTCTCCAAATCGGGTCACGTGGCGACTATCGCTTTTTTTTTTTTTTTGACGGAGTGGTAATGCCTTTACGCACCGTCCCCCCCAAAATACGGGAAGATGGGGGGGTGTGTGGGGCTCGCATTCCCGGGCCCTTCCCGTATCGAGAAGGGGGGGAGATGCCCTACCCACTAATTCCACTCCGGCGTTCGATCCTCGTTGCCGTTAACGAGGATGCCATGGGGTCGCGAAGCATTTCACCATGACACCCTCCGGCGGTCCCGATTAGAACCGAGACACCCGCACAAGGGAGGGGGAGGTCAGAACGCTTGACCTTTCCCCTCCGACGACGTAGTGGGACCGTGCAATGCGGGTCCCGTACCCGCTGGTCCAACTATGGGTCTCGATGGATAAATATTCTCCGTTTGTGACCCCGCCGCCTGCGCCTTTGAGGCAGCGCGTCTGCCGCAGCTTCGCGCGCCCTCTCCTCAGCCTCCTTCTGCGACATTACCTCTTCGCGGAAGGAAGCTACCGCCCTCCATTTCCTCTCGCTGCCGAGCATCGCAGAAATGACTGCGTGCAGCGAGAGGTCCGCCAACCCTGTTTCCATCTTTAGGGCGTCTCTTTCTACGGCCCAGCGGCTGCACACCTCCAGTGTGTGCTGGGCCGTGTCGTCCACCGCTCCGCACTGATGGCATTGGGGCCCCGGCTCCCGCCCAATTCGGTTCAGGTAGTGTCCGAAACACCCGTGTCCGTGTCCGTGTCAGCCTGTATGTGAGGGCTCCTTTCCGCCTTCCTAACCACTCGTCCATTGCTGGGAGGATAGCTCCTATGGTTCTGTGTCCATAGTAGCTATCCTCCAAAGCGTCCCTCCACTGAGCCCTCAACCTTTCCTTCGCCTCTCGGGCCGCCCTCTCAAATTCCTCCGGGTCGGGCGGCTCACCTCTCTCCCGAGCTGCGGTCCTCATTGCGTATCTCCCCGCAAGGACCTCCGTATCCAGCTCCCAGGGAGGGGTGCCCGCGAGGAGACAAGCCGCCGCAAAGGACGTCGTGCGATAGGCTTTCGCGATCCTCTGTGCCATTGTCCTCTGCGGCCGACGGAGCAAGGCCTTTGTCTCCTCTTTGAGCCGCCCGGCCCAAATCGGTGCCCCGTAGAGGGCCATACTTCTAACCACCCCCGCAAACAGTCGTCTGCAAGGGGCGTTTGGTCCTCCAATATTGGGCAGCAACCGGCCCAGACCCGAGGCGGCACCGATGAGGCGGGGAGCCATCCTCCGAAAGTGCTCCGCAAACGTCCACCGTCTGTCCAGGACGAGGCCCAAGTATTTGATGTGGGCCCCTACCTGGACAGAGACTCCCTCAACCTTTATGGCGGCATTCGCTCCGGGCCGCCATCCTCTCGGCCCACCGAGGACCATTGCTTCGGTCTTCTCCAGAGCGACCCGAAGACCGAGCAGGCCTATTCGGTGGACCGTGAGCTCGGTTGCCACCTCTGCTCTCCTCAGGGCCTCTTCCAGTTCCCTCCCCCGCACGGCCACCAGCGTGTCATCCGCATAACACAGGGTGACCATGCGCGGGAGCTGCACCCCGCGAAGAACCCAGTCATACTCCAGGTTCCACAGGACTGGTCCCAGGACAGACCCCTGTGGAACCCCGGACGTCATGGGTCTCGCCTGTCGCAGGCCTCCTTGCTCGTAGAGCACCACCCGGGCGACTATCGCTCTTGAAGATCGAAGAACTGTCAATGCCGATTGGTATATAGGCGTTTGTTTACCGATTGTTTTTGCTGAACTGCGAAAAACTAACCCTAACCGCCGTATTATACTACACCATGATAATGCCAGCCCTCACACCGCTCAGAAAACAGACGACTATCTGAAGGGCGAAAACGTCGAATTACTGGACCATCCTCCGTACAGCCCCGACCTAAGTCCCAACGATTTTTTTACTTTCCCGAAAATAAAGAATCGGTTGCGTGGTCAGCGTTTTCAGACCGCGGAAGAAGCAGTCGACGCTTATAAAATGGCCATTTTGTCAACCCCCACTTCAGACTTCAATAACTGTTTTAAAAACTGGTTTCAGAGAATGAAAAAGTGTATTAAACACAAAGGAGAATACTTTGAAAAACAATAAAAGTACTTTTATTTCATTAAAATGCGTATTTTTTCCGATTCCCGAAACGTTCAGGGCAACTACCAAGAAGATTTCTTTAACATTTGTTTTTTGTATGTCTTCATACATACATTAATACCTATACAAAAAACAATCATATCCAGTAATGTTACTGACCCCTTTTGTGCATGAGTTTGACTTGCACTCTTTCCTAGCATATTATGGTTCCCCTTTGGGTTCTTTGACATGGCTCTACAGGTAAGTATATACTGACAACCTTAGGGTGCCAAGATGATAGAGCCTCGATTTTAATAGATCGTTTATTATGCAAAGACAGTAGTTTTGCGACTTTCTAACAATAGACAAAGAACACGGTCAATTCAAACACGAAAATCCATAGGAGTCTGGGTTATCCGGCTTTGTCCTGTCTTTTAAGTTTTACCTTAACCCAAATTTTACAATTTCAGGGATATAACTGCCCAGTCGCAGCATGTGGGCGAGCCGTACATACACGATGCCTCTCACGCTTTTTAGAGCAAGTGAAGAAGTGGCCATGTTGTAAGACAGAATTCGACCAATCTCAACTGGACAGGCTCAATGCTGAGAGGTTTGTTTACTTTAATGATTGTAACGGTCATGATATTATAATAAGTCCCGAGTCCCCCGGCGAGTTTTTTACCGATTCTTCTCGGATCGGTGGTATAGGGTTGGAACAGGAAGTAATTTTAATTCCTTGTGTCCAAGTGGTTTACAATGCCTACTTGAATAAAGAAGAATTTGACTTTCATTATATCATAATGAAACAGATAAAATAACGTATTTTAAATCACTAAACGCGGAAAGCTTCATTTACGGCAAATTCGTCAAGGATATTAAAAATAGTTAAAACACTAATTTTATTGTAGCTGCCTTCAAAACTCGGCCCAAGCCCTCCTACAACTACAGTTCCAACCATAGTGGGACTCTTTATATTGGCTCACTTTCGAGGGTTCGGTAACGTTTTTTACGAAATTGATCAATTTGTATGTATGTGTATACAACTACAATCCTATATAGGTAGTAACAGAGTAAGTAACAAGAGCTAGCGTTTTAATATTTATAACGGAAATTAATTTCAGCGGAATTAATGAATTTCTTTTCTATTTTTGTTTTGCGCTTTTTAATAACCTCTATATAGGATCTGTTACGCGATTTTTGATTTAAGAGGCATATATGTGAGGCTTTTTTTTAATCATTATCTTACCAAAGTGGTACCTATATTACGAATATGTGTTAGTAAATGAAACGAATAATAAATTAGTGGAACACTTTTGCCCATATATATATTATATTTATAATAAACCTATGTTCAGCTAGAGTTAATTCCGGAAAAAACAATCCCAAAGTTTAGCAGATCAATTTGTACGTATTAAATTTCATAAAAAAATTACTGCAAATAACCCACGAGCATAAAAGGGCTACCAAACCAAACATCAGCTAGGGTGTCGCGGTCGACGGATACGTTTGGGAGGACATCATCCTCTGATCTAGACCCCGGTATCGGAGGTGCAAAATGGTAGCTGTCAAGTTCTTAGGGATGGGGTAAAAATATTTGTGATGTCGATATCGATACTCGATTTTTTGTAATTTTTTTTTTACACAGCTACTATTTTGCACTTCCGATACAGGGGTCTACTGATCACTAAGCCAACCACTGAGTAATAGCTAGACATCAACTCAGACACATTAGAACACATTCTTCCCAAACGGTGTATGAAAATTCTCCAGTATTACCAGTAAAAATTGAAAATGTAGGTATATTTGATATGGTTAACACTGCCCAGATACAGTACCTAACTATTTAGTTTTGAAATGTCGATGTTGATTATATCTTACTTCATTGTCCTAAAATAATGAGGTTAATTAATATTTTCAATTTAGTTACCGCGTTTATGCTTAGGATCATAGATGTGATTGGTTTGCATAAATCTCATTACGCTTCGTAATTGGTATTGGCTTGCGCTAGCTGACACGGATTACACGGAACGGACGCTTGTCTGAGTAACAAGAAATTGTATGAACGCCGCTAACTGTAGTGGGTGCGTGCGACGTTTTTTATACCATAGGCTTGCGCACGCGGTGGGGGCGGCCGCACCAGCTATCGGCTTAAAATTTGAGTCACCATTGGTATCAGATTTTATTTAGACACATTGATTAATTATTATAGGTACTGTTATGTCTTAAACAATATAAGACAAAATAGAGCTGTTATATTTATTAAATACCTTATACCTAGAGTATAAGGTATTTGGCCCATAGGCCTATAAACAGGTCTCCTCAAACAAAATAAATTATTTACTATTCCTACACTATGAAGTCAAAAGGGTTTAGCAGCCTTACTGAACAAGTGGTGCCTTTCCCCACGGATGAGGTCAATATTTTAGGTGGTGTACTAGCAGGACCTAAGAATACTCCATGCTTAATATTAGCTCTAGATCATCTTTTGTTTCAGAGTTATTCAAGATAATGTAAAATATACAGGGTGCCGTTGAAAGTGGCATATTTCGTAAACTGTTCAAGTTAGATCAACCAAACAAAATTGTGTTTGATAACAATAAAATAAACTACAAAATGCATATTTTTAACCTGCATCTTGTCCTTATTTTTCATAATAAAAAAATGTTTCTTGTTTTTTTTTCCATATTTTTTTTTATTTCACGCGGAGGTACACCTACAAAAAAAATATGCATACATAGCCACTAATGTCCACTGTATACATAAATAAAAATATTTCCGTAAATCATCGTGCGTCATGCCAAAAAAAAATTTTTTTCAGAAGGAGTCGTTACTGGCATACAAATAAAGTACCAGTGCAGTGTGAACATAAGTTAGTGTGTAGGTATACAATCTCTCGACACTTACCGCACAAAATATCATTGACGTAACGTATGCGGAATGAAATCTGCACAAAGTTTAATATTATATTAAATAGATGATATCATTATTATTTTCTTGAACATGTACGTTTTTTAATATCGATTTTAACAAGTATTCATGCAAGATAAAAACTACTTGAATCCAAAGTGTATAACTTTAGTTTTA
>JALPQI010022158.1:0-16161 GCA_025490895.1 Thaumatotibia leucotreta
ACAAATAATTCCTTTTTCAGGTTAATTCTTGTTAGCGTATCTACATAATAATAGGCGCTTGTCTTATTACTTACTATATTTTGTTTCGATTGCAGTCGGGGAACCTTTCATTGCGGAAAATATAAATATATGGAGGTTCCCCGACTGCGATCGAAACAAAATGTAGTAAGTAATAAGACAAGCGCCTATTATTATGTAGATACGCTAACAAGAATTAACCTGAAAAAGGAATTATTTGTTACTTTTCAGTTCGCTTAAAACGGCAGTCGTGTTTTTTATTTTTTTAATTAATTTATTTTTTTGAAAATGTATACAATTCTGTAGAATTTTACGCTGGTAAACTTTTGTGGGATAGGCCACTGGACTACCTATTTTTTTTCTACGTATCGTTTATTTGTAATAATTCGGCAGCAAACCATGGCATTACGGCACGTGCCTCCACTTTCCGAAAAACCTACACCCAATAAATGTCACGTCATCAAACTACCTCAGTCCACTGCTGAACGTAAGCCTCTCCTAATAACTATGCGTATATACGCGTTAGGAGCTAAATGACCACAATCGCCACGCTCGGCAAGCGGATTAGCGACCGCAGTAATGTGGCTATTATGATGATGCTGCTGCCCATCGTCAATCTTCTATCAAGAATGGTCAGTGACGCTTCAATCCCTTAATCGGCTCTTACGATACCCGCGGGAAGAGCTGGGATGGTGACAAATTTTATGTTATTCTTACTACCGTAACCACACGGCCACCAACCTGTATAGGTTAAATATTTAAATGAGTTCGAATTATTTTCGACTTACTTTCAAATTATCTATTAGTGCGTCAAGTTTTGGCTTTAGTTTTTCCTGAAACGTAAACGAAAATAAATAGTTTTACCCAGAAAATACACTTGCGGTCAAATAATATGGGTCAGGTGTAGTGATGGGTCATTTCCGATAACTTACCCAACACATAATCATCTCAGCCATAAGACGTCCACTGCTGAACATAGGCCTCCGCTCTGGACCTTCACATGTACCGGTCAGATGCGACCTGCATCCAGCGTGTCCCGGCGACCTTCAAAAGGTCGTATGTCCATCTTGTGGGTGGACGTCCTACGCTGCGTTTGCCTAGCCATGGTCTCCACTCGAGCACTTTTCGACCCCATCGACCATCTGCTCTGCGTGCAATGTGGCCTGCCCATTGCCACTTCAGCTTGCTAATCCGGAGGGCTATGTCAGTAACTTTAGTTCGCCTACGGATCTCCTCATTTCTGATTCGATCACGCAGAGAAACACAGTACGGGGAATGTTTCCAAATGGAAACTTTCCCAACAGTAAGATTGGGAAATTACCGGTAACGACCCTTCTCTATTCAGGTGTAATTTTTCATAGAAAATACTTCAAACGGGCTAATTTCAAGGTCAGTTTTCAAATATTTACAATATAGGTAGAATCCTTTTTAACATCAGACTATATTGTATTTTTCTTAATTATTAATTTGATGTTCTACTGTGTAAAAGTAACATACTTGTTTTGAAAATACTTACGGCCAGCTAAAAACATAAAATTGATCAGTAAATTTTAATGTCATCTAACAATGTGAACCTAATAAGTAAAACGACCACATAATAATTATATATCATAGACCTACATTATGTACCATTTTTAGTCATAAATTAAAATAGCCATAAGAATAACAAACAATTGGGCCTATCTCTATAACATTTGCTGGTGGTAGGACCTCTTACAGGGTCCGCCCGGGTAGCTATCACCGTATCATCGATATCAACGAATCACGTTTCGTGTAACTATCGAATTTCGTAGAGTAGGGGGATAGAACAGCGAATGCTCTTTTGGTCTGCATGCACCTTTTACCCGTTAATCTGCCGCTAAATAGCAGTATTTGCACTGCTGTGTTTCGGTTTGGGGGTAAGATAGCCGGTGTAATTACTGGCATAGATAGAGGCAATCCATCTATCCTCAGGGTAGGCAGCGCATAGCCAATTTTTTGGTCACTATGTCCATGGGCCTCAGTTTCCATCAGGTGGGCTGAGAGCTCAGTTGTCTACCTTCGTCACGTAAAAAAATTGTGATCATATTTGAATTTAAACTGTGAAAGAATTTGAAATATTAGTTACTCACCTCGGCTGGTTGATTTTCGACTATCTCATTAGCCATCTGAATAAAAATAAAAACATCAATTTAGATATTGTATAAGAAAAACCCTTATGTATCACTGTCAAAAGTTGCAAATACGGCTAATATTGCAATTATATGAAATGCTATTGAAGTCATAAGGAAGTCAATGCGGAATGAACATGTAACAGAGTGATTTTTTTCTCGCGATAATAATATTATAAGGTCAATATATTCACTTAAGCGGGCCAAGCAATGTACGTGTTGCAGAACATTATCAAAATTGCGGGAATATACTCGGAAACTTCCGAGAATTTCCATGAGAATTTAAGAGTAAGTTCTCATTGATAATGTTTCCACGAGAACATATGAAAAAGTGTAATGAAGAATATTATAGTTTACAATTGAGTAAACTAGGCTTAAAAATATACTTTAAAAGGCATGTATATACAACGGTTTTGGAATTAATAGATAGCTTGTAAAATTTTAACTGCCGAGAACATTCTTTATAGAAGTTTCGCAATTTATGAAACTTCTCCTCAGTACATTGCTAATCGGGCCTCTAACTTGCGTCAATAACGTTCATATTTTTAAATTTACTTTTAATTTATTTTGCAGTTGGAAAAACCTTTCAGTAGCCCTACGTTATGAACGCGAGTTTACTTTCTATCTATCCCGCTCGCACTCGCGTATTGGCGCGAGCGAGCTGGATAGACAGTAAACGCGCATTAATAAAGCTGCGCAAGCTCATGGTACGTCTATACAGATCTCATGATAGAGTTATATGAAAAAATTGGAATTGACATTTTTTTAGGGTTCCGTAGCCAAAATGGCAAAAACGGAACCCTTATAGATTCGTCATGTCCGTCTGTCCGTCTGTCCGTCTGTCACAGCCGATTTACTCGGAAACTATAAATGCTACAGTAACGAAATTTGGTAAGGATAATGTGTTGTATGAACCGCTACAGGATTATGATACTAAATTGTAAAAAAAACCATTGGGGTGGGGGCCCTCCAATCCCTCCATACATGTAACTGAGGGATAGAAACAATTTTTTAGTTGTATATAAGCGTGTGGGGTATTAATAGAAAGGACTTTGAAAATAATATGAAGGTTTATAAATCTCATATTAATTTAAGAAAATCTTTTTCGAGATATCAGCTCTCAAAGTCTGAAAAATGTGTCCCAACGTCTATTTTTTTAAACTACGCGATATAAAATTCAAAAAAAAAAATTATGTTATGCACATTAATAAACCCTATCAACGATTTTTTCTTTGATTAAATTATCTCCTACAGTTTTTGATATGGGTAGATTTAACTGTATTTTTTTAAGAATAAATTGATAACGTACGGAACCCTTCGCGCGCGAGTCCGACTCGCACTTGGCCGGTTTTTTTTATATTATCTCACCTTATTAGCACCATCAATGTCACCAGAGGCCTGTAAAATTATAGTTTATGAGTCACCATCAGACATATTGTAGCGTCATAAGATTTAAAAATGCTCTTCGTATAATATGATTATTAGCTGTGGTAAATAAAATCAAAACGAACTTTATATTTTAGTGTATTAATACAGTAGGAGTAACATATATATTTATTAGGTTAAGTTAGATGTAAGTCTACAAAATTTGCATGCTGCTAGGTGGCTAAATAGAAGCATTCATGATATTTATGCAACAACATTGTAAACTACTCTTATGTTACGCAAATAAATGATTATGATTAGTCTCTTAATAGTACATAATTAAAATGTGTATACTGATTTCAAAAATCTACTCACTGCCAGCTAAATAAAAAAAATGCAATATTTAGTCAAGTAATATAAAACGAAATCTAGTAAATAATAATTAATTTAGGGCCTAAATTAAGTAATTATGTGGGAAGTCAACCATTACTTTATTTTTCTGCCCTTCGCCGCTGCGCTAAACTACGCCTGCCGGCTCCGTTGAGTAGAAAAATATTATACACACCTCGGCCGTTAAATATGAAAGCCTCGGATCACATGTTTGTCGGCCTCGGCTTCGCCTCGTCCTACAATCACACGTCACGGGATATTTCCCACTTAAACGGCCTTGCCATGTAATCTACTATTTCAAAACGTTCCCCTATTGTTAGTGAAAAAACAAATTACTGAACTATTTGGCGTTTTTTTTAATTAGTTTTGGATATTTATCGTTCACTCCATTAATAAATGGAGTGAACGATAAATATCCAAAACTAATTTAAAAAAACGTTCAACATTAATAATTTCGATAATACAGTGAGATTACGGAATATTTTTTTAAATAAAATTGTATTAAGAAATCTTACCTTTACTGTTTCAGCTAATTTGCCTATCTCCTTTTCGCTGTATTTCTGAATTGTAAATACAAATAATATGGTTAACATAAAATTCGCTCGTAAGAATAAACATCTTATTTATTTTTATTTATACACATAATGATAATGATCTTAATACCTATGTAATAAAATGAGTGATCAGTTTATGGGCCCATTCTGTATTATATTCTGATTAGAAAAGAAGACAGGAAAAACGAAAAAAAATCTGTGAATTGTATTCGGGCGACCAAATCAAAAATAAAATTACAAATTCCTCCTATTCAGAGTATAATACTTAATGTGGCCTTAAACAGATCACCCTATTTTAGTTAAATTGCATGCAAGAGCATTTGAAGGGTCCACGGAAAAAAAATATCCAGTGCTTAAAAAAATCATGGCAAATTCACACCTTATTCTGTTAAAAGTAAGGTGGTTTTTCCTTATGTAATTTGAATTGACTAGACATGTTCTTTCCGTAGACCCTTCATTTTGTTTTGTTTTGTCCATTTTCATAATTTTGAACTTTTGTGTAAATTTTGGGTTATTTCTACTTAGAATCACGAGCTCTTTCGATCCCAAAAGGAAAATAAAATGTCCCAAAACCATACATTTTCCGGTTTTCCTACTTTCTCCATACAAAGTGTATGTGTGTGTAATGGGAACAAAATCGGAAAAAAATCCCAATATACATATTAAACTTTTGACCCATAAATTCAAAATTACGAAAATAAACAAAAGAAAAAGAAAAGCTCCTAAATAATATGAAACGAGCGATATCAAGAAATAGGAACATTGTACGGGAAGGTTTTATTTTATCACTTATCATTATCAACTATAGGAACTTATGATTCGTGACTTACTGCAAATGTTTCCACTTTTCCGATGTCCTACAACAATTTATTAACATCAATAATAAAATCATTATTTTCCATAAAGTATAATTTTCATTTTAGAACTACAGATATTTTCTTCGGTTATCTCGAATAAAATAGTTACGTTAAACGTATAAACGTAATAAACGTATTTCCCTGGCTATCCAACGTGGGAATGCAGCGGGTATTTTAGGGACGTTTGAGCCGGGTACGTATTAAGCTGATCGTTAATATAAATAATTGTTTTATAGGTTTTTTATCATTGACGAGGCATGTGGCGGATGATGTTGTGTACTACGGCTTATTGACGATCCCTGAGGTGGATATTTGGTATGTTATTGGACGAAACCTGTGCTGTGGATATATTAAAATGTTAATTAATTTTTGTCAATAAAGATTTGGATCTGTTTAAGTAAAAAAAAAAAAAAAAAAGTTACGTTAAAATAGTTTTATTACACAGGCTGTTCGTTTCGATTTACGTTAAATAATAATAAATAAATAAATAATAATAAATAATAAATATCTTGGGACATCTTACACAAATCGACCTAGTCCCACGGTAAGCTCAATTAAGGCTTGTGATGTGGGTACCAGGCGACGATATATATAATAGATACTTAAATACATAGACAGCCATGACCAATGAACAAACATTTGTAATAAATAAATACACAAAGAATGCCCTCGCCGGGATTCGAACCCGGAACCTCCAGCTTCGTAGGCAGGGTCACTACCAACTAGGCTACGGAGGCTGACAAAATAGACAGGTTACTTGGGCATTAATAAAAGTTGTCTGGTATATCGGCTTTTGGAAAATTTGATAAAAAAGTTTTTTTTTATTGTTTTCATACATAATTTTGAACTTTTGTGTAAATTTTGGGTTATTTCTACTTAGAATCACGAGCTCTTTCGATCCCAAAAGGAAAATAAAATGTCCCGAAACCATACATTTTCATGGTAAGTGTGATGGTAAGTGTGAGAGAACCTTAAGAATAAAATAAAAGTTAATCTCAAGGTGCGGTTAAACTAAAAGACCATTCGCTGTTCTAACCTCCCACTCTACGAAATTCGATCGGTACACAAAACGTGATTGGTTGATTTCGTAGAACGGGCTCTCTAGAACAGCGAATGCTCTTTTGGTTTAAACGCACCTTTAGGTGACTGACGGTACATGTCAAAATAAGTAACATTAGAATGTAATAAAGGTTTCAATACACTTGTTCAGTCATTAAACTTATTTTTTTAATAACTCAATAACCGTAAGAGTTAAAACACTAGTTTCTTAGAGAAATTAATTATATTTGACCTAAATAAGCTTCCCTTAAATTTATAGCATATGAAGAAAAACAGCCTGTATACAGCGCAATATAATTAATTTCTCTAAGAAACTAGTGTTTTAACTATCACCGTTATTGAGTTATTAAAAAAATAAGTTTAATCACTGAACATGTGTATTGCAACCTTTATTATATTCTAATGTTACTTATTTTGACATGTGCCGTCAGTCACCTGAGATTAACTTTTATTTTATTCTTAAGGTTCTCTCACACTTACCATTTCATTTATTATGTATGAAAACAAAAAAATATATTTTTTATCGAATTTTCCAAAAGCCGATATACCAGACAACTTCTATTAATGGCCCAAGTAACCTGTCTAATTTATCGCAAATCGAAACGAACACCCTGTATATATTTTTTTTATTATTTGAATCATATGTTACTTTGCGGAAGTCTGTATTAAAGGATACACAATATTAATTTTCTATTCCGCTATACGATACTTTTTTATATTTCATTTTGTTTATTTTATGAATAACTAAAAATACTTTAATTACTTGTGTTTTTGCATGCAAGTAATTTTCTCGAAATAGGAATATAGGGAATTAAATAAGAATAGCTTTTAATTGTTAACTAACCTCTGATGTCTGGTGGTCATGGTCGATTATATCAAGAGCTATCTGAAACAAGAAACTTCCGGTTCTTAATAATTATCTTAATAGACAAATCCATATCATTGTTATCAAACTTAACAAGAAGAATTCATTATTTCAAAAATGTGGCAGTGGGCGGGGCACATTGCATGCAGATCCGATGGCCGTTGGGGCGGAAAGGTTCTCGAGTGGCGGCCACGTACCGGAAGGCGCAGCGTGGGTAGGCCTCCACAAATTCAAATTCAATTAATTTAATATTAGGAAAAACACATGTCAATAAATATACAGGGTTGTCCAAACCTTGACGTCAAGAATTTTTTTTAGGTTCCCTACGTCATGGGCTATCAGAATATACCCCATGTATGTTAGCCGATTTTTTGTGGTTTTCGAGTTATGAATTTTTGAAATATTTTTTTGAGAAATTCTGGATTGAAGAAATTTATTGATAAAAAAAACTATTGAGTTTTTTTTATATTTTCTTTTTGTAAAAGTATTACTACAAATAAAGCGTTTACTGACAAAAAAATTAGCGTCCTCACTTTGATACAAGTAGGATAAAAAAATACCTAATTCCAAATTTTACGCCAAAAACGCATCATAATAGCATTAATGTACGTAAACAAAAAAATAAAACATACCCCAAGGAATTTTCGTATTCTAAAGACAGCCTTAGATCTTGAACCTTCGTAAAAGCAAAAAAAAAGTGATACTTAATAATGAGGATTTTTCGGAGTAGTCGGTGAAATAAACTTAAAAAAGCTTAAAATTTTAAAGTAGTATTAAATGACTTGAATAACTACACAAATTGAGTTTTCGTGGTATTTTCTGTCTTTGTTTATTGATAAGAATAAAAAACAGACGAAATTTCACTTTATTTTTAAATTAAACATTTAGAAGTTTTTTTCAAGTTTATTTGACCGACTACTCCGAAAAATACTCATCATTAAGTATAACTTTTTTTTTCCTTTTACGAAGGTTTAAGGTCTAGGGCAGTCTTTACATTACCAAAAATCCTTGGGATATGTTTTATTGTTTTTATTTACGTACATTAATGCTATTTTGATGCGTTTTTAACGAAAAATTTGGATTTGGTATTTTTTATCCTACTTGTATCAAAGTGAGGACGCTAATTTTTTTGTCAGTAAATGCTTTATTTGTAGTAATACTTTTACAAAAAGAAAATATTAAAAAAACTGAATAGTTTTTTTTATCAATAAATTTCTTCAATCCAGAATTTCAAAAAAAAAAAAATTCATAACTCGAAAACTACAAAAAATCGGCTAACATACATGGGGTATATTCTGATAGCCCATGACGTAGGGAACCTCAAAAAAATTTCTTGACGTCAAGGTTTGGACCACCCTGTATATACAAAATCACAAGGTGGACTTATGACCTGGTGATGGTCGCAGGAGTCCGCTGGATGCGGGTGGCGCAGGACCGGTCATTGAAGCAATCTTTGGGGGAGGCTATGTATGACAAAAATAAATGAATTTGAATTTGAATTTGAATTTGAGGCAATCATGTTCAGCAGTGGACGTCTTTCGGCTGATATGAAGATGATGATGTCAAAAATTCCAAATGATTACACTTCCGATTGAAACCTACACCAATGACCCCAGAAGTTAAGAATACATCAGGCCCCTATTTCACCATGATGACAGGGGCCCATTCCTCAAAAGCTTGTAACTTGTTATACAAGTGGAAGTCTCTTTTTGACACCATAAGTTAGATAAGGACTTCCGCTTGTATTACAAGTTACAAGCTTTGAGAAATAGGCTCCATGTGCGACAGTTGTAAAATATTAGATCTACTGACGTCACGGGCCACCGTAGGCTACAGCTACCGCTTACTGGATAGTTCACGTGCTTAAATTGTTTGCTACCAACAATGTAATTAATAAAAAAAAGTGTTTACATCATTACCTTCGCAGCTACTTTGTCCTCGCTATTGCTTGATGCCTGTTGTGAAGAAATTAGAGCATTTTTTTTGTCCGTTTTCATAATTTTGAATTTATGAGTCTATTTTGGATTATTAGTACTCAAAATCACGAGCTATTTTGATCCCAATGGGGAAAAGGTCCCATTGATTTTTTTTACTTTTTTATTACCATTTTCCGTACACTGTATGGCGGTTATAAAGGAGGAAATTCGGAAAATGTATGGAATGAGCCATAATTTTCCTTTTAGGATCGAAAGAGCTCTTGATTCCGAGTAGAAATAACTCAAATATTTACTCATTTATTGAAAATTATGAAAATGGACGAAATAAACAGAAATGCTCAATAATAAAATATTTCATAATTAATATAATTATTGTCTCTGATGCGTATTACTCGGTTAACGATGTCATACAAATGATGGGTCCACGGAAAAAACATGTCCAATACTTAAAAAAATCAGGACAATTTCACACCTTATTCTGTTAAAAGTAAGGTGGTTTTTCCTTCTGTAATTTGAATTGACTAGACATGTTCTTTCCGTAGACCCTTCAAATAGATAAGTCTTATTCAATAGATAATAAAGCGCCTAGCTTTGACTGACTCGCTAACATAAGCAAAAATATGGTATGTATAAGTTTAAAAAGTAATTACTATTTTTGATGACATAGTATAATATTAAACTGCCTACTAAAATATTGTATGTAAACGATGCAATCATTGTTCTTCGTACCTCCCTACCTATCCTACATTTACAAATTGCTGTATAAAGTATCTAAATCTACCTACATACCATAGTCTCAATATTATTCACCTACCTGACTTGTAAAACTATGTTTTATTAAAAATAAATAAACGAATGAATGAATGTATGTAACTATGTAGATACATAGTAGTGTTACTACTTCAAAAATACATATTATACAACACAAAATAAACTTTTTTCATAACAAGTGCCTTAAAAAGAGAAATTTAGACACAAAGTTTACTTGTCCGCACTAGTTAGGAAAAACAACTTCAGTTGTTCGACAAAATATGGTAGATTTAACTTTAGTAGTTATAGTAGAACTTAGTGGACAATGAATGTATTTAAAAAATGTTATGTCAACGGAAATGCACTTATTTTTTAGCCATCCAGTTTAAGTTATATACATACGACGTCTACAAAAAATATATGAAATTTCGTAAGTAGGTACTACTTTGTGTTACAAACGAGTTTTGTCACAAAAAATAAGCCAAAATCAAATTCTACTTCACTGTTTTTAATGTATTGTAGAGACTTACGGATCCCACAGTCAAACTGTTCAAACAGTTTTGTGGGACAAAGTATTTTGTTTTAAGTTGTAATCCTGTATCTTACAGAACAAATAAATAATAAATCTTTTATTGAATGGCGACCCTTCTGCGTCTTAGTTCAGTCATTTTATTATTACTTTTATTAAATAAATAAAAAACAATTTAATGAATAATTTATAAATAAAAACAGCAATTGCCGTGCCCTGCTAATAAATAAAAAATCAGTCGAATTGAGAACCTGCTCAGGAAGTATCATCACATGTTACTGGGTGTAGTTACTTACCGATAGCTGTATGAAGAAAACAAAATATTAAACAAAACAGATACATTTTACACCTTTGCCTAATACCATCGATTGAACCAAAACTCACTATACAGGGCGTCCCATGGCGATGCCACATGGAGGGAAAGTACATTAAATATCATAGATAGCGTATTTTGCTGAAAGAAGACTTTATTTTATTTTTAAGACTTAGTAAAATTGCATTCAAATTTTTTTGATAAAAAAATATATATATATGGAAAATAAATATATCGCGACTTCGGAGAAATTTATTATTGGAAATGAACATCTTACTTAAAGAAAATAATAATTAAGAAGACATTATTTCGATTTAAAAAACAAGTACCAACTTGTTTCAATTTTTTTTTTTAATATTGTCTGGAAAACAAATCGCGACATCGGAGAAAAAATACCTTAATTATTGTAAATGAACATCTTACTGAAAGAAGACATTATTTCGATTTAAAAAACATTTTGAATTGCATTGAAATAATTTCATGGTTAACCCGGGAATCGAACCCGCTACACGAGAAAAAAATATCCTGTAGCTTTGTCATACCAATCGAAAGAATTCAATGTGAGAATATTTTTTTTGCTAAATAACAAATAACATAGGTCGGATACAAAAAAAATCCATTCAAGTTAAAAAAAAAAATTTTTTTAAACAAGTTGGAACTTGTTTTTTAAATCAAAATGATGTCTTCTTTAAGTAATATGTTCATTTCCAATAATTAAGGTATTTTTTCTCCGAAGTCACGATATTTTTTTTCCATACATTTTTTTTTTCAAAAAAAATTTGAATGCAATTTTACTAAGTCTTAAAAATAAAATAAAGTCTTCTTTCAGCAAAATACGCTATCTATGATATTTAAGGTACTTTCCCTCCATGTGGCATCGCCATGGGACGCCCTGTATAACTGTCACTCCTTTTAGCAATCTTGTTTGTCAGTATTGATTTAGAACTGAGATACGAGCTTTATTTCAAGCAAACTGAATTTAGTTCTAACGAAGTTTCGTATTCATTTAGTTTTATTGACTATCTGATGAGTGATGACATTTTACGAACCATTATAATTTGTATTTCGACGATCATAGTATAAATTCTTGTAAATTGATATACTTAAAGTGTAATTCATGTAATTTTTAATGTGTAAACTTTATCAACCTTACGACATGTTATGAAATAAATAATCTATCTTAAAAGACATACCTTTTGTATCACGTTCCGAACTTTCAGTACTTTTTTTGAACTCTGAGGACGCTTTGCTCCCCTTAGTGACTGTAAAATACATTTTATTTCATTTATATTTTCAAGACAATTTGTTTTTAAAACTTAGCGAAAAAGTACTATAATTTACTTAGTGTCGTGGTAAGCTCAATTAACGCTTGTGATGTGGGTACCAAGCGACGATATATACATATAACAGATAGATACATATAGATACCTACTTAAATACATACACAGCTACGACTAAGGAGCAAACAAATACACAAATAATGCCCTCGCCGGGATTCGAGCCCGAAACCTCCAGCTTCGTTGGGTCAATACAAACTAGGCTACGGAGGCTGACAATAATATTAAGATATACCCATTGTAAATATACTCACGTTTTCAACGTTATACCCCACGACAGTAAAATATGATGCAGAAATGCCTAAAGGCAATAAAACGAGCAAAAACAACTTCATGGCTGAAAACCTTGGGTCCAAATGAAGAAGAATTTTGCAATTATCTTATGATTTCCACAAATTGGATATTAATGCGGATGCCACTGTGAAATAGACAATTAAATCAAATTATTTATACTAGCCAAATAAATATCCGATAAAGAAAATTGAAAGGGCAATGCATGATTATTTGATAAACGGCAACCTTAATTTCAGATCTTTCGTGTTGATTATTTTCGCTTTTGCGTGAAAATTGCTTAATGAGGTTTTTAATCACTTTTTATTGGTGACAAACTAGCAGACGGATCTGATCATACACTACTACGTATCCTTTAGAGGTGTCACATGCGAGCTGCCGATGCCTTACTTCACACGTAGGTATTTAAGATTTGTCACCAACCAATCTCTTCCCGTGGGTGTCGTAAGAGTCGACTAAGGTATTGAAGTGTCACTGATCATTCGTTTATTGATGATTACTGATGATGTTTGATGATGTGTACCTATGACCACAGAATTAGATTTGGATAGAAGAAACTAGTTCTTAATTTGTATCGCGGCCGAGCGTGTCAGATTTTGTACTGAAGTTGTACTTGCCTATGATTTTAAATATGTCTCAGGCCCTTCAGTATTCGTATTTTTTTGTGTTGTTGCAATTAATATTACTTAAGGATTAATAAATGTTTTTGTTCACTTCAACTTACAAAATTTGACGCCCGAAAGCTGCAAGCTGCGATTAAAGACGGACAACTCAGTAAATTTTACTGAGTTCATTTGACACGCTAAGTAAATACGTTTGCTTGATCTATGGTATATATGACCATACATTTTACCCCCCATATGACTATGACCGCACTTTTTTTTTCTTGCCTATGACCCTTATACGAGTACCATTTGGGTCAAACTTAAAATTATGTTACGAGTCTCTCCGGTGGACATTTTAAAAGTTAAGGGCTATGAGAGTTAATTTTCTTATTAAACCCTTATTGTCATTTAAAGGCACTCCTTTCCTATTGAATTGTATGATAAAAATCTAGACTACACTCCTACCAGTTGCTCACTATTGGCCACAGGAAAGAGGGGCTCTACAGTTCAGCTGAACACGCACTTTTTCTTTCCTGTGGTGGATAGTTAACAGCCTGTCGACAAGTAGTAATGATTTGTATCATACAACGCGATGAAAAAGGAGTACGTCTTAATGAAGATAAGACTTTCATAAGAAAATCAAGCTTTATAGGCCTTAACTTTTAGATTGTCCACCGGAATGACTCTGAACATGGGTTTTGCGTTTGACCCATTTGTTTGTCCTCAGCATGGCCGTCTGCTGGTCTTCCACGCCTTGGCATACATCACAGCAGCCCGCAGCGGTCTCTCAGAGACCGAACTCGAAGATCTCATCTCCTTGGACGACAGGGTCCTGGACGATGTGTACCAGTACCATCTACCGCCTGTGAGGAGAATCCCACCACTGTTGTGGACTAGGTGAGAGCAATGGGGGATTAACCTAAGAAGGGGCCCTGGTTTCTTATACTCTTTTAATTTTACAAGTACCAAAACGAAAAGTTTTAAAAGAAAACAACCCGTTTCTAGTGGCACGTTTAGCCATCCCTACTGACGCTGAATTTAGTTCTGATCTAATTGGGATAAGTTTTTGCAATTATGTTTTCATCCACTTTTTTGGCAGATATTTTTCCAATTATGCAAGTACTCGAATTTATAGAATTGAAACGCGAGGCCCCTTGTGCGCGGGGTCCGTAGCATATGCTACTTCTGCTGTTAGAGCGGCCGTATACCTGTAAGTTCTTACGTAAATTACAATACAAGTACAATTTTTTACAGGGCCCCCTATAAACCGCGCCTGTTTAATCCGGCTCTAGGTGAGGTCCAGACCCTTGGAAACTATATTTCATCTTGTCCCTTTAGCTGTGACTAAAGATTGGTGGTACAGCGATCTCTCAGTATATGAACCCACAGAAATTGTGTCTGATTTGTTTCCTTAGTGGTAATGAATCTTTCTTTGGTGGTCTTTGACACCTTAGTTTGCATTGTAGCCACCGCAGCGGTTTTTAGGATATATTTCTATTCAGAATCGCAAGTTCTTTCGGAAGAAAAAAAGTGAATCATATTTATTTTTTCCATTCCGCTATCACTTTACGCATATATTGTTAGTGATGGGACGGAAAAAAAACATAAAATATAGGGACAGTTTGGATTATTTCTAATTAGGAACAAAAGTAGGAGACCCGTAAAAAAAAAATATTTTGTTAAAAAAATGGGATCCATAAAAGTGTCGCTAAATTCTTCAGATCTTGTGTGCCCTAAATTATTTCCATCTTCCTGATTACCTTGTATTATTTCAGGATTCGGAACGACCTCCCAAACTACCTCTCCGAACGAGAGGCCGATGGAGTTTCTGTCATGAACTGGTAATATTTTATTTTATATCGGAAAATTTAATAACTGCATACGGATAGTGGATACGTGATCAGTTTAACATTTTTTTAACTCCACAACCAACTAGCAACTGAATATAAAAATGCTGTCTGGGTCGTTAAGCCAGACAGCATTTTAATATATTTTTTCCTTTTTGTCATTTATTTTTCTTTTAACGGTGTTCCTAACCTAACGCTGTAGGTACTACTTGTTTGGGGACTTCACATACACCTTAAATTTCTTCGCAGACGTATGCAGGTTTCCTCACGATATTTTCCTTCACCGTCAATCACAATCTGGCGCGGATTCAATGAGGAGGGGGTGGGCGGTAATTGGGGTAGTTGTCCCCCCTGACACTGAACATGGGTATGCCTAGGTGCTGTTTTTTGACGATTAAAAATATAGATTTCAGTATAATCTTATCATAAGTCAACGCCCCCCTGAACGATATCCTAGATCCGCTCCTGTCCAGTAATAGATATACTATCCAAACGTTCTTGCCATTTGACAGGTACCACCGGCAGTTCCGAGACACAGCTCGTGAGCGGTATTTCAAGAACATGAACATGGCCATGTACTTCCACTCCATGATCGCTGACTATTATCTCGGTATGTTCATTTATCATTTCAGATGGTTCTTCACTGATCATATTATGCCTTATGCCGTTGTAATAAGGTCGACTAGCTTGTTCATTTTGGAGTCGGATATTTCTTTCTGTCAATTGAAAAAAGGAACCTATAATGCTGCAAACCTATCAAGCCAACGTTTATAATTCGTCTCTCTTTTGTTTACACAGTGCTTATCTTTTTTTCGCTTATTAAGCTGATATCTCACTGGCTCTTTTTTCGCGTTTGAGTTATTAGTCCCGGACCTACAAAAAATCAATTTCAAGCTGTTAAAAAATTATCATCTTGTTATGAATTTATTTCACATTTTTCGATTCTTCTCGCAGGTATATGGGGTGGAGGCAACCCAAAACCCTTCAAGTACACAGAGATCCAACGCCATCGCTTCAACCTGGCTGACCGCGAGGGTGTCGCCGATCGGAAGGTGCCTCTCCAGCCGCTGGTGTTCACGTCAGCTGATGGGTCTACCAAGAGATACAATCTGAGGAAGGTGAGACAAAGACCCCTGTTTGATGTTCATTGATCGATTTTTAGATCAACGAACGCGTTTTAAGTTAGCTGATGAAATGACTTAAAACGCACGTTCGTTAAAAAGATTGGCTATTGCAAATATAACAATATTGCCTTAAATAACCGTTAATTAAATAATTTGCAGTCGCTGTAGCT
>JALPQI010022159.1:0-21732 GCA_025490895.1 Thaumatotibia leucotreta
TTTCCATTATGAATCAATATGGAAGTCATTTCATAAGGAAGTACAAGGCACTGAAAACAAGTGATCACAAGTTTTATGATTATTTTAGAATGTGTGTGTCAAGTTTTGAAGAACTCTTATGGAAAATATCACTTTGTTTAAAAAAACAACACGTAATGCATCTACTCCACACGGCACCGCAACGTTAAACTGCCCGTCGCGACAACGTGGATTTGCCCGGCGCCGCGTCGTAATTTCGCACGGTGCAACAACGTGGAATGCCACGACGCCGCGCCGTAATTTCCCACGGTGCGATAACGTGCAATGCCACGACGCCGCGCCGTTTTACGTTTACGACGTCGCACCGTGGTCATGGGGCCGGGCCCAAACTCGGCAGGCTGTGTAGGTATACAGGATGTAATCCTTAAGTGTTGCCAGGTGATTACTTCGTACATATAAGAGATATATTATTTACACGGGAGTGCGTATCTTTTAGTAGCTCGCGGTGAGATCAGTGCCTAAGTGTCTCTTTCATGTGGAAACAATACTATAAAAAAATACATTTGTGTAGCAGCCGGTTTCCATCTACTCTAGCGCAATAAACGGCTCTTAGGTCGTTCAGGTCTTCTGTCGGCTTATTTTTTAGCACTAAAGAAACCTACATTAACAAGACCTAGATATAGATATAATGCTCTAAGATATAAATCGTCTTGCATGATTTGATTTATACCATTTTAATGTCACACGAATGATATATTAGAAAATATGTTATGAAATCGCACATGCCTATTAAAAAGGTTTTAGATCGCATGTGATGTATTTTACAATAATTTATTAATAATTTCATCCATAATATGACTACTGCTGAGCATAGACCTCCCTTTTGGACCTCCACATATACCGGTTGGTAGCGACCTGCATCCAGCATCTCCCGGCGATCTTCATAAGATCGTCTGTCCATCTCGTGGGTGGACAATGGACATCCTAACCGCGGTTTCCACTCGAGCACTTTTCGACCGGCCATCTGCTCTGCGTGCAATGCTGCCTGTCCATTGCCACTTCAGCTTGTTACTCCGATGCATTATCAGCCTATGGTAGTCCACTGCTGGACGTAGGCCTCTCCTATTAACTATGCTTTTAAACGCATTAGGAGGCCCGTAATTGCCACGCTGGGCAAGCGGATTGGGGGTCGCAGTAATGTGTCCGCTGTTATGACGCTGCTGCCCATCGTCAATCTTTTATCAAACAATGGTCAGTGACACTTCAATCCCTTAGTCGACTTTTACGACACCCGCAGGAGGAGTTGGGGCGGTGACAGATGTATTCTTAGGTACTGCCGTCACCACACGGCCGATACTCCGATAATAATGAAAAACTGAGGATGTAGGTTTAATTTTAATCCGATGTTCGTTATTTAGATGTTATGTAACTATTTAACGACACACTGCATGGCCCGACATGGATTTTTTTGTTTTTTTATACTATAAGTGGAAATTAACAATACGGGCCGCTTTAAACCAACCGTCGTAGCCTATGAACGCCTGAAACTATGAACGGTATCATATCCGACTTTGAATAAATTTGATTAAATTCTTCAGATATTCCAATTACTATAACAATCCCAAAATAATATCAAGTAAAATAAAAATGTCCTAAATAAACGAGTCCTATGCAAACAAGAAACATTTCGAAATACACACAGGGTCGTCAAAAGAAATGAGAATAAAAATATGAAGCGAAATAAATGAAATAATAGAACTACCGTGTGCTTACCATGACCTGCTGCCGCGTCGTTAACGCAGAGTTACTTTCTATCCGTCCGTTTTAGAAATATAAATAGAAATAACTTTATTCGTAGCACACACAACATACAGAAACGAAAAAATAAATATTATACAAATAAGAACGTGTAAGCTACGAAGCCCCAAGTCCCAGCGCTGGTCTTCCAATGAGGCCATCCCGTGAACAGTTTCACGGCAGGTAACACAGCACAATACAAATAAATAAACAATAATAATTACATTCAAAATTAAAGACAACACAGCAAACAAAAGTAATATTATATCGGGCCTTCCCTGTCATGTTTTGTACTTTGCGTATTGGTGAGAGCGAGCCGGTTGGATAATAAAGCATTTAATACTTTTTTTAGTAGGTACAGATGGTGTATTTTTTAGGCTCTAGTGCGAGAAGTGTGTCATTTTACGTCAGGTTTGAAACTTCGGAGGGCCATCTGTACTAAAAAACGTCGTACGAGACACGTGCAAAAACGAAATTCGTCTCGTGTGGATTTAAAAACTCCCTATCGGTCGTATTTTAAAACATCGCCACTCGTTTCGAATTTCATGTTTTTCGCACTTGTGTCGTATCCTATTTTAAAGAACATTCGCGCACTGTCCATTGGACCTATTGCATTATGTGATCTAAAATGTACCATATTGATATTATTGTTACAATACAAATTGGATACAGATTTTTCAATAATATCCCCACTAAAATGTATAATAATGCTATTATCGTTACGATACATACGTCATACACCTACTAGGACAAACTATACAGTTAGATAGGTCCAACTTCGAGAAAGAGGTCAATCGTCGAATCAGAATCGGTTGGGCAGCGTTCAGGAAGCTACGACACATATATTATTGTCGTCCAATATTCCGCAGTGTTTGAAGACGAAAGTCTTTGGCTTTCAAAGTTCGTTGGCAACCCTAGCCATATAAACATACACAGAAAGTGCTCTCGGTGATTTAAATAAGTAAAATTGTAAATAACGTATACTTACGATTATAGTGCATACAAAAGTTTGAGTTCATAACTTGCGATTGAAGCCACGCTATTTGTTACCGCACAATGACACTATTTGGGATTTTAGAACAATGGTAAGAATAACTTTTAGCCGTTTTACATTTAAAATCATTAATGTAAACAAATGAATTCAATAATTATAACGGTGCAATGAACATTACGCTCACGCCATTGGATGAAGTTTTTGACAACTGACAGATTGATTGACCTGAAGTGCGCTGCAGATAAATAATAGTGTTGCCATAAGATAAAAATAAAAAGTTGCGTTCATAAACTGGAATATGCATCATTTTGGGTGCATTCGAACGTCACCATAAATCAACCTAGGACTCGTTCAAAAACTAGGATAAATTAATTTCCCAATACCAGAAGTGATTTAAACATAACTAAATGGCATCTAAGAAACTCGTCAAAGCGACTACGAACACCCGAAATATGACAAATATAGTGATTTGTTACAAGTGCAAATCTTTTGTTGACCCAAAAAACACAATATCATGTTCAGCGTGTAAGAAAAGATATGAATATGACTGCGCAGGTGTATCAGAAAAGCTGCACCGATTAAGAACACTTGATTCACGGAAACAGTGGAAATGTAAAATATGTATAGAAAATAAAATATGCATTGAAAGTACGACCTCGAAGACAAAAGAGAACTTTAGCACCTCTTTATCATCCCCAGTGACCCACGAAACTACTGATATGATTACATTAGATCAGCCTCTTACCTTAATTACGACCCCTGAGAATGACAAAAAAAAGCAAAGTCACTCCGATGAGACATCAGTACACCTACCAGCCTCAGAATTTACCAAAAAGTATGAGGATGTACAAGAACAACTTATGAACCTCGGGGATACTAAAATACCAAATTCTCACCAAATACCTGTACATTCGCCATTTACTGAAATCGCCAAAAATCATGAAGTACAAAAACAGGCTATAACCCTTGAGGATACTAAAATGCCTCAGATGATGCTTGCTCAGGCTACGCCCAAAGGAACCCCAAAGCAAGGTGAGGTTAAAGAGCTACTAGAAACCCCAGAAACTACAAAAACACATGACGAGACTTCACTGACTTTGGAGACATTCAAATCGAAATACAATACTTTTAATTCCGATATATCTGACTCTCAAAGCTCATCCAAAATTGGTGAAGGCGATATACTCGACGAATCGTCTTTTTTAAATACTCCGTTATCGTCAGCTTTACTATCCAAAAGTGCAGATATGTCCTTCAGAAAGTCAAATGAACTACAAGAAGCGAAAGAAAAAATCGAACAACTATCATCGGCGCTAGATATTACGCAAAATGAATTAGAAAATAAAATATTAGAAAACAACGAACTGTATAGACAAATAGAGAAACTCACTGTAGAAAACACAACATTAAAAACTTTATGCTATTCGCCAACAGTCAGAGGAAAGTTTGGTAGTATAAAAAAACCAAGTAAAATACCGTCATTGATCTCACCAAACGGGATGTCAACGCCAACACCAACCACAGCTTTTCAATCAGCAAACACTGCAGATGAAAGTACGGACTTTCTTTACTTGCGGCGAAAAATTACTCAATTGGAGGAGCAACTGAAAGATGCAACTAGCGAAATCGCAGACTTAACAAAACAGATCGAAACATTGTCACAAAAACTCCTATACACTAGCAATAAAGACATTATACTTAATATGAAACACCCTGAAGCAAGTTCAACAGACACTAGATCGTCAGAAACCAAAAAGAAACAAGAAATGATCCTCACAAGCAAAAGAAGAACCAAACTCTGCGTTCTTAGTAATCAGAGGTATAATGGAACTTTAGCGGCGATAGACAATGCATTTGATCACGATTTTGATTATTGCCTTTACACCATGCCGAATTCGGGAATACATGGAATATTAAAGACCATACACAACAAACTCATAAATTTTACGCAAAATGATTTTTGTGTAGTACTTTTAGGTGAAACCGATTTCAAAAACAAACAAAACAATCTTAAACTAGTTTACGATATAAGGGCTGAAGTACAAAAAATAACTCACACTAATGTAATTGTTTGTCTTCCTACCTACGTGTGTGGAGCTCCTATATATAACTATCTAATCGAAACTTTTGGCAAAGAATTAATACAGGATGTTAATAGCGATTATTATTGCCACATTTTTGACACTAATTTTGAATTATCACTAGATATGTTTTCTAACTACTCTGGAAAAATTAATAAATATGGTGTAAAGAATATATTTTTAAGCTTAAAAAAATATCTTAGAGATATTCAGAGATGTGCAAACGAAAGCCAGGTAGTCCAAAGCCAAACCTTTCAGCACTCCTTTCGTTGCAAATTATTCTTGTAATGCTAACGATATTGGTATTATAAACAGCTCGAAACTTTTTCTTATGCATCAAAATATTGCAGGATTATTAAATAAAATAGATAATGTTAATATAGTATTAAACGAGCTCGAGTCTAAAATGTGTAAGGTTGACGTGTTATGCCTAACTGAGCATTTCATGAAGCGTGGTGAAGAAGTAAACTTAGTACTCGGAGGCTACACATTAGCGGACTCTTTTTGCCGCAGCTACAGTCGTCGTGGAGGCACATGTATACTTATAAGAAACGGAATTAGTTTTAAGGCAGTAGATTGGATTAAAGCCTTAAGCATTGAAAGTGTATTCGAATGTTGTGGCGTACTGTTGCCAGAACTGCAATGTATGGTTGTTTGTGTATATCGAACTCCAAGAGCAGACATAGGCTTGTTTTTTCAAAAACTAGATGATTTGTTGATAAAACTCTATAGAAGCTATGCAAAAAAAGTTTTGATCTGTGGAGACTTCAATATTGACCGTCTTAAACAAAATTCCACGAGCCTTGAATTTGAAAGAATACTACAGGAATACAATTTTTATCTCCAAGTAAACAGTCCTACCAGAATAACAGTTAACACTAGTACTTGTATTGACAATATTGCATCCAACTTTAAATTAAAAAACAAAGTGCAAGTACTTCCTCTTCAATTATCAGATCACACTTCCCAGCTAATTGGTATACCCATACAAGAAAAGAAAGTAGTTGACAGGTGGTACAGCTGGAAACGTGACATGTGTCAGTATAATAAAGATAAATTTAGAGAGTGTATTAATAGCTTATCCTTCTCAGAAACGTTTACTTCAGATGACACGAATGAAGCGTTTACTAAATTTCATGATTTAATTGTTTTGTTCTTCGATCTTTGCTTCCCGCTTATCAGGGTTAGAGAGAATAACATTAGAAAGCCGAATTGGATTACAAATGGTATACGAATTTCAAGCCAAAAGAAAAGACACATGTATCATCAATATATACGTAGTCGAAACGGAAATATAAGAAATAGCTATACAAAATACACAAGAATACTTAAAAAATGTGTACAAGACTCGCAAAAAATCACAAACGCCACATACGTTAGTCAATCAGATAATGTTACCAAAGCGACTTGGAATGTGATAAAGGATAATACTGACAATAAAGAAATTAGCAAAAGTATAGGTTTGATTCGTCAAAGCGGTCTGGTTATTAGTAGCCCAACACAAATTGCAAATGCGTTTAACGACAAATTTGTGGACGAGGCAAATGAACATACAGAGAATCTGGCAATAAATAATCACAGCAACAGCCGCGTTGCAACCTCTATCTTTTTACAACCTGTAAACCCTTATGAAATTATTGAAATAATCAAGTCACTACGCAATACCAGGTCTACTGGCTATGACAACATCCCTACGTCCTTAATGAAACAAAATGTAGATATTCTTGTTTATCCATTGTGTCACATCATAAATCTATCAATAAGGGACGGGGTTTTTCAAAATAAACTAAAAACTACTATAACTAGACCCATATTTAAAAAAGGAGAAAAAAGTGCCATAGATAACTATCGTCCAATCGCTCTGATACCCATCTTTTCAAAAATTTTTGAAAAAGTTATCTACACTAGAATGATTAATTTTTTTGAGAAAAATAGGGTCATATCAGATATTCAATATGGATTTAGGGCAAAGAAATCAACGACTCTTGCTATCTATGAACTTGCCAATACTATAGCCAAATGTAGAGACCAAAGAATTCCTGTTTCTGCGATTTTCTTAGATATGTCAAAAGCGTTTGACAGAGTTTGCCATAGTATACTGCTAAACAGGATATACCAATATGGCATTAGAGGAAATTGTTATCTTTGGCTTAAATCTTACCTTGAGAACAGATCGCAATATACTGAAGTAGTGTCATACTGTAGTAACACTAAGTCACTAAATACTTACAGATCAGACCTGAGGAGCATAAAAGTAGGCGTGCCACAGGGAAGCATCTTGGGACCACTTTTATTTATTCTTTATATAAATGACTTACCAAAAGTTACGGATCAAAAGATGCTTCTCTTTGCTGATGATTGTTCTATTATCATACAAGGAGGTAACGAACAAGAGCATAATTCAATCGCCAATAAAGTTTTTCATGATGTCCTTCTATGGCTAGAAGCAAATAATTTAAAGGTAAACATGTCAAAAACTAAATATATGCAATTCCATGCTCCCCAGGCTGAGCCTTATAACATTAAGGTCGAATATAAAGGACTGGAAATTGAAAATGTAAAGACAATAAAATTCCTAGGACTACAACTTGACTGCCACACGAACTGGAACTCACACTCTGAAAATATTCTCAATAAGCTTAGTAAATTTATATATCCACTTCGAAGACTGAGAGAAATATCGTCAGAGAAGACGGCACTGCTAGCTTATCACTCATATGTAATGTCCAACCTTCGATATGGTCTTGTGATATGGGGAAACTGTTCAACAAGGGAAAAAGTGTTTAGGCGCCAGAAGCGATGTCTCAGATCAGTAAATGGATTAAAGCAAAGGGATTCCTGTCTCCCACTTTTTAGGAAATTTAAATTGTTAACGTATCCATGTCTGTATATTTATGAAATTTCTATATTTGTTAAAACTAACAGTCATCTTTTTGAAAATAAACAACCCAGGCTAAGACTGCAAGAAAAATATGGTTTTGATAAAGTATGCCCAAAACATAAAACTGCTTCATTTAAAAACAGTGCTGCGCCCATGAGTGTCAAAGTCTTTAACCACCTTCCAAATTGTATTAAGAAGTTACCACTGACAGCATTTAAAAAGAAACTGTATGGATGGCTAACGGACAAATGTTTTTATAGTTTAAGTGAATATTTTACGAGTATGAATGATTAAGATATACATAATATTACTTCATGCATGCTAGTTAATTATTGCATACCCCACGCGGGTAGAAAATGGAGAATCTATGTAATTACTTAACAACTGTATAACCTGTTTTCATGCAATAAATGAATTTTACTTTACTTTACTTTACTTTACTTTGATCAGTGATGACATTGGGTATTGGGCATTGGGCCTCATAAGAAGGCTCAAAGTAACCCAAAGGGCAATGGAGAAGGGCTATGCTAGGAGCCTCTCTGCGAGATCGGATTAAAAATGAGACCAGTAGAACCAAAGTAACCGAAATAGCTCTCCGAAGTCCGAATCGCTAAACTGAAGTGGCAGTGGGCGGGACACATTGCGCGCAGAACCGATGGCTGTTGGGGTGGGAAGGTTCTCGTGTGGCCACGTACCGGAAGGCACAGCATGGTAGGTCTCCCAAAAGGTGGACTGATGAACTGGTGAAGGTCGCAGGAGTCCGCTGGATGCGGGTGGCACAGGACGGGTTATTGTGGCAATCTTTGGGGGAGGCCTATGTTCAGCAGTCTTTCGGCTGATATGATGATGATACAAAGGTTTTAGATCACATAATGCAATGGGTCCAGCCAGTGGACTCCTTTGTAATAAAAAATTGTATACGTAAATGGTCGCTACTGGGTCTAATACACCAACTAGGCCACGAAGGTTGACAAATACGAGTATGGATACGAGAGCCACATAAAAAAAATATTATTTTGTTTGACAATTTTAGAATTACTCCGCACAAACAATTCAAGAGGTGATAGTGATAACCAAAATACCGGAAAGCTCGATAGGATAAAAGTGAAAGGAGAAAAGTATAGTAGGGTATCTCAGCCTATTTAGCCTAGTTGGGCAGTTTTTTTCATGATTATAAATCTTGGAGTTGTCCGAAAAAAGAGGTTTTGTACGGATCATTATACTATTTGTCAGCCTACGAAGCTGAAGATTCCGGGTTTGAATTTGTGTATTTATTCATTACAATTATTTGTTCCTTGGTCGTAGCTATTTAAGTATCTGTATATATCATCGCTTGGTTCCCACATCAAAAGCCTTGATTGAGCTTACCGTGGGACGAGGTCGATTCGTTTAAGATGTCCCAAGATATTTATTTATTTTTCTGATTGTATAGCGTATTTGGGCATTTTCGCGAGAAGATAGATAGATACAAAAACTTATTTTTCTGAAACAGGTAAATTTTATGTTTTTCCTGCTCAGAATCACGAGCTCTTTCGATCCTACTAGAAGAAAAAAAGTGTCCCAACTTTTTGATTACGTAACCGTTTTTCAGACACTTTTTACAGCGGTTACAAAGTGGAGAGCATGTAAAATGTATGAAAAATGTGGGACCATTTTTTTCTTGTAGTTTTTTTGTCCTAGATTGAAGGAACTCGTTATTCTGAGTAGGAAAAACATTAAATTTACCTACCTTAAAAAAATTTTTTTTGATCTCTTCTCGCGAAAATGCCCATTTCTTCAACAAAATCTTCGTAGCAACTTTGAGTGTCTTTTCAAAAGGGCAAATTTCCACTTTGTCAATTGAGGTTGTTTTTCTTATGAAAACATGGAAAAAAACCGTTGTTGGTAAAAATAAGCCCTTTGAAAAATACACTTCTCAATTGCCATATTTACAGCTCAAACAAAATGTCAGCAAAAAAAGTTTGATACTTACTCCAGAAGATCGAGGTGTATAATTTTAAATACATAAAGGTACCTACTTTTTCCAGTCAAGTGTAATAATATATATCGAAAGAGTCCTCTTATAAATATGTTATGACTTTTTTCACAGAATAAAATTGCACTGGGAAATATTCTTGAGCATTTTTGTATACATGTTATTTTGCCTTTGACTGCTGCGGTCCTACCGCCAACTTCGAAATCCGCAAATTTCGAAGATTTGTGTCTCTCACTCCAATGACGCCTTTGGTGACAGACAAAAGTCCTCGAAGTTTACGAGTTTCGATTTTGAGGTTTGAGGCTGTCACACTTACGTACAAATGCACGAGTATGAGAGAGAGAGGCAACACTTCGTACGTGGTTCGCGGTAAGGCCTCTGTTGCCGTATCCGTGTTGAAATAACCAGTTGCACTACTCTCTTAACTTTGTCAACAGCGAAAAGGGCTCAAACAGGCAAGTTGGCCAATAAAGGGGCGAGGAGGCTGTTTATTGTAAACAAACCGCATTTACGGCTAACGGGACAAGTTTTATTAAAAAAATTCGACAATTGCCGCCGTCCCGTTAATGGGAGTACGTAATGCTTTCGAAGAATACGTTTGTTTGATAACTGTGGATTTTTGAACGTTGAAATTGTGATTTTAGAATTAACCTCGTAAGGCCAATTCTATTTTTAGAACAAGTTTAATAATATCCTAGTGTCCTAAAAAAAGGACATTTTATTTTTAATTTCGGGACCTACAAAATAAAATTCATATTTCTTTGAAAAATATGTCGTCATGGGCCGTTATGAGTAATTTTTGTTGTCCTAAAATAGGACGTTGGGCCTTACGAGGTTATAACTAACATGAGACTCAAACTTATTAAAATATAATCGAACCGGGTTATTCACGTATTTAAGTCGATGATTGTTCGACATGTTTCGACCCATTAATAGGGTCCTTGTCCGGAGCAGCCTCGGCCAAAGCCCGAAGCAATCATCGCTTTAAATACGTGAGTAGCCTGGTGCAATAATATTTTAATATGTTGAATTCGTGGCTGAAAATCGAATTGAAGAAATGCTCAGGGTGACCACCATCCTTAGTACCGTGTTCAATCTTGCTCGACGACCTAGATGTCACCCTGTATAATACATTGAAATATACAGATATGATAGATACTTAAATACAATAGAAAACATGCATTACTAAGGAACATAATATTATATAACACATAAGACATTTATGCATTTATTTCCATATTATTTACACAATTATCGGTCTCTACACTCGGCACAGCCGGTATCGCAGAAGACCGTTAAAACGATAGAGTAGAAGTATGAACTTTGTGTATGTGAAAAATGAAAAATATTTATTTCCTTGAACAATTTTGGTGCTGTTTACAAGTGGGTTGAGACCTCCTATTAAGTAAATAATACTTGTATCAGGAAGCCTCGCTCCTCCTTATCAAATAGTACTAACAATTAATTCAAAATGAGAGGTTATAAATCTAATAATTCTAAATAACATATTTATGCATGCGAGTGTGTGTGTGTGTGTGTGTGTGTAAGTGTGTGTGTGTGCGTGTGTGTGTGTGGTGTGTAGAAACGTGTGTAATATTACATTCACTTGTTATATCAAAAAGTAAAGTATTACTATTTCCTATAGCTAATGGTACAATAATGATTCAGTTTCATCATAATTAAGGTTCTTTAACCATTCAGTGACAGTTTTTTTACATTTACAGTATGTATGTGTGTATATGAGTGTGTTGATGTATGTGTGGCTACATCACTATTTTTATAATGTTTTCTATGTCACTAAAGCTAAAACTTTTGAGCAACAATTGAACCTTAATTTTGATTTCTCTGGCCGATAAGTCTTGAATGGGGATTTTTCAGCAAATTTTAGTATAAATAAAATCTATCGATATATCTGTGATAATCAGACAAACAGAATAGATGCCATCACCGGTATTGACTTGCTTGCTAGCTATACTTATTCATGTTAGTAAAAAATACTTATTATTTTAATTTTTGTTTCGCAGTTGACAATATCTTTAACAAAGCTTTGCTCTTTTAATCGCCTCCCGATAAAATTGAGTTTAAAGTAATAATAAATCAAATAAGATATAAATTAAAGATACATTTAAAGGTAAGACGTCATCCGCACTCGTTGCAATAATTCACAGCGGCCCACTCGTATAAATTATATTAAATATTAGGTACATTCAACTTAGATCACTTATTACTAGATGCGACATTTACGAGTAGGCTACATTCACACGGTGACTATTCGATTCGATATTTTCTCGCATATGGTATAACGTAAAACAAATTACTCGAATACGAGATTATCTCGTATAGACGCCATGTGATCGATTTTCAGAGTTGCAATACAAATCTTGCTGCCACTACGATATTCGATAATATCTCGTAGACGATAAACGGGAAAAATTACGCCATGTGAACGTAGCCTAGATATGCACACAATAAGATACGATACGAAAGTGACCATTAAGTATATGACTTTGTATACATTACAGGGTTAAATTCTATCTGGATGCTAGAACATTAATATAATATTTAATATATAAGATGGTTTAAGAAAAAAAGCGAAACCTTCAATTAAGTGTGACATACCGCAAATAAATTTAAATAAATAAATAATACCTAACTAAGACAACATGGTAATAAAATTGTTTCCTAGAATGCATTTATCATAGCGTAACGGTCTAAAACGGTTTAAAAAAAAACTATTTTTTTCTTAAAATAGACTGAATCCAGAAAACTTCATGACATTTTTAACTACAAATTTGGTCAGAAATCCGCTGTTGAATTTTTTCCCTTTCCTTTACGGGCACATTATATTTTTGTGAATAAAACTTGTGATGTGGCCTGCGGGGCACAACCCGCAGGCCACATCACAAGTTTTATTTGACCTTATCTTATCTTATCTTATTGATTATTCTATTAACTCAATATGTTTGAGAATGGACCCTAGTGGTAGGTAGCGTTTTGACCTCCTTCGGTTCCAGATATTTGATCTTACTATGAAACTAAACTGATTTGTGTAAGAATTCTATTTATTTATTTATTTTATTTATAATGCCGAGTCTATAAGAGGTAATCCATATTAAATCCTCACCCGTTTTAATATTAATAAGGCTAATTTGATAATGGACGGGATCCACTTATTTTCCGCACGTGGGATTGTCGTTTTCATTACGCCCTTGACTTTTGAATAGGCTTGCGTGGTATTTGAATCTTTTGGCATTTTATTCAGCGGTCGTTCAACTTACCTATATTACCTGCTTACGAAAGGCTAAATAATATTATTAGGTATACATCATCATCATATCAGCGGAAAGACGTTCACTGCTGAACATAGGCCTCCCCCATAGATTGCCACAATGACCGGTCCTACGCCACCCGCATCCAGCGGACTCCTGCAACCTTCACCAGATCATCAGTCTACCTTGGGGGGCCTACCCACGCTGCGCCTTCCGGTTCGTGGCCGCCACTCGAGAACCATTCCACCCGAACGGGCATCGGTTCTACGTGCAATAGCCATTTCGTAGAATGCACTTTTTTATTTGTATTTCTTCTTCGTTTCTGTATATTGTGCGTTTTGCGAGTGTGTTTGTTAGGAACACAATTACTTCTATTATATCAGTTTAGCGATTTGAAATGCTATATCAGTTACTTTAGTTCTGCTGCTGATACGATCTCGAAGATAGACTCCTAGCATAGCCCTCTCCATTGTTTTTTGGTTGACTTTTATATACTGCAGCCTTATTGGATGTTCTATAACGAGAGAGGAATATGAGATATGGCGAAGAATATAAACCAACAAAACCTTAAATGATGAAAACATCAATCCTGTAAATAAAAAAATACAGTAGGTACTGTAACAATTGTAGGGATAAGAAAATACGAGGCTTACTCGGTTCGGTTAGTACTTTTTATATAATATTTCTTTCAATATAACACGAATACAATCATTGATCTTTACATGAAATCTGTCTTTTTTTACGTGACGAAGGTAGACAATTGAGCTCTCAGCCCACCTGATGGAAAGCGGGAACTGAGGCCCATGAACACAGTGACCAAGAAATCGCCTATGCGCTGCCTACCCTGAGGACTTAGATGGATTGCCTCTATGCCAGTAATTACACCGGCTATCTAACCCTCTAACCAGAACACAGTACTAGATAACTATATAGCTGTAGGTTAACGGGTAAGACGATGGTAGCTATCCGGGCGGACCCTACACGAAGTCCTACCACCAGTCAAATGATTCTAAATTCTCGATTCTTCCACATGACAGAGACGGCAAGCATTCTTAAGTTGAATTAAATATCATGCTAGCCCTTTCGTCATGTGAAACCCTATTTTTTGGATCTTTCAGCTTCACAAAGCCTCAAAATACATCAAGTAATTTTCAGAACAGTCCATTTTCAAAGACTTTTTAAAATCTTCCCTTCTGTAAACTTTGAGAAACTTGAATACCCTTTACAATAGTGCCCCTAGCGGGGCAAGTTCGTAATTGACTTAGCCGGGGCAACTTCGGACCGAACTAGTAATTGGGTAGCATTAAAATTTCCCTTTCGCAGTACCTTGCCTTTTTATTTGAGTTGGGAAATATTCAGTTTGTGATTGTGAGCAATGTATACAGTTGTATTGGAGAAGTTATTTTGTTGTTTTGAAATTTTCCTAGCGAACTGAGGTAAAGAGAAATACGAAATAGTGACTGAATCATTTTGCTGATGGCTTTATGAACTGTAACCTCGTATTTAAAAACTTTATGAAGTGTTTTTTTTATAGAAAAAAAAACTATAATATATATAAATATCTGTGATTAGGGTTATTAATTCACAAAATTTTCAAATGGGTTGGCGTGAAGAAACTGAAAATTTTACGATAGCTTTTCCATAGCATTTGACGTCTTTGACCCATATCGTGAAACCCCTTTACAGATGTATTTTTATTCAATTAATAATTTTAACTAAAATACAATTGTATGTGAACTTCAAGGTTCAAGATTTTAATTTGGTGATAATACCAAGATTGTGTCCTATAAAAGTGCGTGGTTATGTGTTTGTTTAGTTTTTTTTTGTTTTCTGAACGATACATAAATTACGTTCATAGTAAGTAATATATGATTGTACCTTTGAATGATACGTATCCATAAAATCTAGACCTTATAAAAATTACATAGATTTCTTACTTTAAGTATCAGCATTTATAAGTTCTTCCCTGAATTTTCCCTTAAGGAAAACACTTGTTCTTTCCAATGTAAAGCTAATATCTTAAGTCAACAATTAAGAGGAAAAATCTCCTTCGAAGGGTGCTACTCCAATCGTGTAGCCGACACAGGCGTAGCATTGTACCAAGGAAAAGTTTCATAAGTTGCGGATCTTTAATAGAGAATGTTCTCGGGAATCTTTTAACAAATCTAACCTAAAAATGAAATGAAATGATTAAAATGTAATTTTATTTTTTATTTAATTGTGTTTTTTGGGATAGGTTTGTTTTACCTGTAATCTTATTACTATAATTTGTGAAATATTAATAATGTATGTGCGATATAATAATAATTAGTATCTTAAAATAAATCTAATAAAGCCAAGACCGTGCTAGAAACATGGCTTATGAATTAAATTTACTGGCGTTTTTACTTATTTTCTCATGGAAACATTCTCAATGGTAACTTACAATTAAATTCTCATACAATTTTAGAGTATGTTCCTGAAATATAAGGAATGTTCTGCAACTTGTACAGTAGGCGTCACAGACATTACGGAGTAGGTGCCAAAATATATTTACACGACTTTAATGTCAGGGCAATAAAGTCGTGTAAATATATTTTTGGCACCTACACCGTAGTGATATTTTTGACGTCGACTGTACATTACTATACAGGTGTGACTGGGCCCTACCATTTAAAGAATAACTTCATCATCATCATCATCATCAGCCTATAATAGTCCACTGCTGGACGTAGGCCTCTCCTATTGACTATGCGCATAGACGCATTAGGAGGTAAATGCCCATAATCACCACGCTGGGCAAGCGGATTGGTGATCGCAGTAATGTGTCCGTTATGATGACGCTGCTGCCCATCATCTATATTTTATCAAATAATGGTCAGTGACACTTCAATCCTTTAGTCGACTCTTACGACACCCGCAGGAGGAGTTGGGGTGGTGACAAATGTATTCTTACTGCCGTCACCACACAGCCGAAAAAGAATAACTTACGAAGCGGATACGTATCGTTAGTCTCTTTTCATCTTATCAATATTTATATAAAGCAGAAAGGGACTAATGATATCTATGAGCTTTCTTAGTTAGGAAATGTTTATAACGTAAATAAATAAATAAATATCATACGATATTTTTTCACAATGAAAACACTAGTATCAGGTACTCAAAGGTTAGCTGGAAGAGATCCCTTAAAACGGATAAGTTCGCTTTTCTACAATTTCAATGTATTTGTTTTGTTTGTTATTTTTAGGATTTGTGCAATAAAGTGTTATTACTGATACTACAATTTCACAAATCACGGTTCAATTCAAGCTTGTTTTGTGGTACTAAGCGATGATGTATAAATATTATACTTAAATACGAGTAGGTACTTCAAAAACTATGATCAAGGAACAAAACATTATTTTACAACAGATATGCAACGAGAATCTGATGATTTCACCGGGATTCAAACCCTGGACCTCCAGCTTCGCAGGCAGGGTCACTATCGACGCCATTCAGTTATTATAGAAACTAAAGGTCACATTTCACTGGTCCGGATATAACCATCGTCAATAAGGTCCTTAAAGTTACCCTTACAATTTATCGAGGGACCCTATAACGCGCACTTGTGCCGCCTATTCGTACAGGTACCCAAAATGTAGCAAACCTTCGCGATGGGTACGCTACTGACTGAAATTAACGCACGGAAAAGTTAAAAATAATAATACATATAATCATTTAAGAGTGCGAGCGACATTTTAGTGTCAGCCTCCGTAGCCTAGTTGGTAGTAACTCTGCCTACGAAGTGGAGGTTCCGGGTTCGAATCCCGGCGAGGGCATTATTTGTGTATTTATTTATCGCGAATATTTGTTCCTTGATCATGGCTGTGTAATTATGTATTTAAGTAATATCAAACCGCGATTAGAATGGGATTCGAAAGTACTGTTGACACAACAGTGTATAAGTCAATCTGGGATATATTCTTAGTTATATTCATATTATATTCCTAGTTTAAGTTCAGAGACTTACAGACAATAGATTAATTAATTACCCACTACATCTATAAACAACTCTTTTCTTGCTAAATAAAGTGCCATTTGTTGTGGCAACAGTACTTTCCAGTCCCTTTCTGATTCCTGTTTGATAATATCTATATGTATATATCTATTATATATATCGTTGCTTGGTACTAGGGCTACCGGTATCCGTGTTACCCGCAGACACGGGTACACGAATCCTTAACACCGGCGGTACTAAGAACCCGAACGACACGAAACGCCAAGAAACGTTTCCACTTAGAAACGTTTCCAAGTTAGAAACGTTTCCAAGCTTGAGTCTTTTGGATCCATTGCAATTGAATATTCGAAAAGCCTATGTTTTTTTAGTAAAAAGTCAGAAACAAAACAATACCTACCGAAAAATTCGAAGTTTTTTACGAATTACGCAGCTAGAAATTTTCTTTGTTAGTGGTTAAATGCGGTTCAATACTTTGCTCAAATATAAAACCGATGTTTATGAACCTATGTTTTAGATTGCCAATGCCAATACACATTGAGGGCGGATCAGACACGGGTATCCGTGTCTTAATTACACGGTTCCTAATTACACGTTCCAAACGGGTAAGAAACCCGTTTCCCGGTAGCAAAGAAACGGGTACACGGAAACGGGTACACGAAACCCGGACACGACCGAGAGCCCTACTTGGTACCCACATCACAAGCCTTAATTGTGCTTACCGTGGGACTAGGTCGATTTGTGTAAGATGTCCCAAGATATTTATTTATTTATTTATATGTAACTGTTACAATAAGTACCAAACGTGCGTGACCTCACAAACGGCCCCAATGGAAGACCAGCGCTGGGCTTTAACCCTTAAACAGGCCTGGCGATTTTTACACTTTCGTATCCTGATTTCGGTAGATAATAGCGTCAATAAAAAACTAATTTCTTGTTTTTTTTTTAGAAACATTATTTCCAAAAAAAAAACCCGGTGGTCAATATACGCCCTGTGCTCGTCACCAGGAGGCCTACGTGTTCCGTATGTGGCCACTGCCCTGCTGGCGATACATTGAAGTTTTAAGGGGTAGTTGTTATGTAATTATGGACACAATAAGATCACAATAAAAGTAAGGAAAAAGGATATTTATTTTTATATTCAAACACCATTTAGCAAAATCCGCTTCAAAACTAACTTATAATTATATACTTACAGTAAGTCTTGAGATGTTTAGTGGGTGGACCTACATAGTGTACAGTATTGAACTTACCCTTAAATTTCACATAAATGCCCAGCCGGGCAGTGGTCACATACAAACCACTTGTACCAAACCGAAACGGGCAGAGGTCATATAGGGCCCACAAACTTTAAGAGCAAAAATTTTAAGTAAAAAACTATTACTGTGACCATTTATGACATACTACACTTACATTACCTTATATACTACCAAAATAAATCAACACATAGCACTTACCGTAATTTTTTTCGACACAATAATATTATTTATCTGGAGCAACACACAAAATCTGCCACTTTTCGGTTTTTGAATTTGACAACTAAAACGTCAAAGAAATTTGTTCTGACACATCGATTTTGGGTGCGTTCAGAAATCTATCAGTTTATAGACTATACGTCAATGACATTTACTGGCCGCTACAAGCGTTTTGCTCGTCAGAAAAAAATCTTTTGCTAAGTGGTCGCTATGAGATCACAACCTGGTTAAGGGTTTTAATTACAGGCCCCAGTTTTATGCTGAATTGGGGACCGTTTTGTGACAAACTTTGTTTCTTGTCCTTTTAAATGTGTATGTTGTTAGGTAAGTCATGTATTGTCACAAATAAATATTTTTTCTTTCTTTCTTTCAAAAAATTACGTGTGTTGTTTTCGTTATCATCATCCTATCCTAGATTATCTTAGTCCATTGATGGACGTAGGCCTCTTTTATTTAAGGGAATGAAGTGTCAATGAAAATTCCTTTACAGAAAACTGATGAAAGGTAGCAGGGTGAATCAACTTTTTTCTGTCTGTTATTGCCGCGGTTACGGTAGCTTGAGATACGCTGGTTTTTCGCGAAATTATGCCACTTAAATTATGCAAACATGTATGTACTGCATGTCTGTAGGCGGTCCATTAAGAAAAAGGCTTATTAACACCAGAAAAATGTATGTTTATAAAGTTTAAATAGCATAAGTTTGCATAAAACTAGCGTGACTCAGGCAACCGTAATTATGTAAAGAAGAAAGAAAGAAAGAAAAACATTTGTGACGCTTACAGTACAAACATAAACAAGACAACATATGAAATAAAAAAAATAGTAAGAAGTGTGTGCATCACAAAATTGACCCAACTTAGCATATTGCCGACTAAAAAATCGGCGCTGGTCTTCCGTAGGGCCCATTCAGTGATGCCACGACAGATAACACAAAGAGTTACAAACATTAAACATTAAAACAAAACAACACCACATAACAACATAAAAAATAATTAATAAAATAATTATGGCAATAAGAGACAGTAAAAAGTTGATTCACCCAGAAGCATTGTTATAGTGGACACGCTACTGCGATTGCTAACCTATTTGCCCAGCGTGGTGATTATAGGTATTTACCTCCTAATGTGTCGATGATTCTTTATTAAAATTGGAATAGCAACAAACTTTGAATGGTCTAAGTTACACATAAAATTAAAACTACTTCAGGTTCTAACCCTACATCACCGACCCGAGAAGAAACGGTAAGAAACTCGGCAAGACTTCTTTTTTTATAATAATGATAGGTACATCTTACAACTAACATGCATTACGGACAACTTTGGCTACGAAGGAGGACAAAAAAAAAAGAAACAAAAAAAAAGATTTTAAATAAATTTAAATGTATTTCTAATAATTATTACAAGAAATTTCTTCTTGATGTTTTCCTTAATTTTTCGGTGAAGGAAAACATCGTGAGGAAACCTGCAAACATACGCCAGCGTGGGGACTATAGCCCAATCCCTCTCATATATGAGAGGAGGCCTGTGCCCCAGCAGTGGGACATTATATAGGCTAAAGAATATACATATGAATAATATAAATATAAATTATAACATAACAAGAGATGTAAAGTTTCTAAAGTCTTTAAAAACGAATAACTTTATAAAAAATATTAAATTACCTACTCATAATTCATTTTATTTTCCTTTCATCTAAAATTATGAGATCTATAGTAAAATTAGTGAACTGTAAATCATTTAAAAATAATATTATAACATATTGTTACGTTCGTGGGGTGGGTTTTCTATAGAAAATGTATAAACAAGCCACTAATTAAAACTGACACTTTAATTACTAGTTAAAATAACAAACACCAAACTAAAACACTGATCACACACTTAAAACTTCACAAACTCGCAGTTAGATCGCAGTCTTCGCTCTGATGTTAGCTCTTCCCTGTCTCGATAGAAATTACTCCTCGGCCGGGTCATGCTGTGTATTTATACCAGCCACTCAAATCTACAAAGTACGAGAAGATTCGACTCTAGAAAGTTCCCGAGTTAGGTGCGCGAACATTCTAGAGTATCGCTGTCTCTTTCTACAGGTTTCTCTTTCACACCGTCCAGAATGTTCTCTCTATAGCTGTCTCATTCACATCCTTCCAGAACATTCTCTCATGCTGTCTTTATCTAATAGTGCTTTCTCTTTCACTCCTATGGGAAATTTAGCTATATACCGATTTGTACTTGAGAGGCCCAAAAGGGGTCCTGAAAACGCCTGAAAACGGGTTTTCAGGTTATTGCGCCATCGGATAGAGGGTATCCTGAAACGGCCTGAAAACATGTTTCAGGCGCCTGAAAACGACGGTATCTGGGGTGAATATTTGATTTTGTAATATGTGAAAGAGGACCTTCTGAAACGGCCTGAAAACGCATTTCAGCCTGCTGAAAACGCTTCTAACGTGTCTAAAATCATATTTGTAGTTTTTAACATGCCATCTGCGTAACACTACCCCCTCCTAAGACATGCTCGTCCCGAGCATCATTATTTCCGTGGTATTTGGCGAGCCGGTCAACGTGAACAATCTTGCATGGGCTTCGTAAATTCCTCCGTATCCGATACGTAACGTCATTGATCTTCGTAACCACTGTACGAGCTGCCATCCATGGTTTACCGTTGGATACTTTTTCCACAACTACACATCGACGCCCTCCCTGACTTGCTGTTCCTGGTAAACGCACTGGGACTCGAACCTGTGCCTTTGGTAGGAGAACAGGTCTTCTAGAGCAGTAAACATTCCCACTAATTCTTCCTTCCATTGGAACCTCATCAAATCTAGTTTTCAGGACTCCAACTTCCATGTCAATTTTATAACCATGGCACCTCATAAAATCTAGTCCAATAATACAGTCATCAATTATGTCGGCAACAATCACTTTGTGCCGATAAATGTGCTTGCCAATTCTTAAATCCACTCCTGTCTCTCCCTTGATGGGAATATACTGGCCAGTGGCTGTAAGCAGCTGCAGATGCGTCGGCTGGACTACATGACCTCGAGTCAGGTGTTTCAGAAGCCAATGATTAATCACCGTCCGAGAAGCTCCGGTGTCGATAGTAAGGTTACATGGTATTCCACCAATTTCTCCCTTGACGACCAGACTATTCCCGTCGTTGGCTTGTGAGATAACTACTGGGACATTTCGACCTCCAGCCAGCACTCGTCCCTTAGTCCTGGCTCTTACTCGTTTCCCTGCTGCGGCTCTGGTCGTACAGAGCCCTTATTCCTGGTCACAGGGGATTCATCTCGTTCTCTCCTGCTGCTTCTTTTC
>JALPQI010022160.1:0-16411 GCA_025490895.1 Thaumatotibia leucotreta
GTTCTGAGCGAGCATTCGTTCGTTCTTGGGCAGATGAAAACAGGATTTCACATAGGAAAATGTTCGTTCGTCAGCCCACAAACAAAAGAAACACTAACTAAGTGGAAACACGGCTTTATCAAGCACTGAGCCGTTCGCTTCGCGTTCGGGACTCGCGATTGCGACGCGTACTCGTGAGTTTACTTATATTTATAGTTATTATATCTCATATAAAACATACTTGCAACATTTTCAAGTTAGAAATTTTTGCACTTAGGTACTAAGTATTTATAAATAACTCCGTTCACTCTCAACGACTCTCCGAACCAGGTTGCAATAAAAACGTGTAGGTGTAGGCAGCTATGAGAAGTACCCTAATAAAATGTTTTTTTTGTTACTGTCTCATCAGCGATAGTACCATCACACCTAGTCGTGTACAACTTTAACTTTCTAGGTCTATTAAGAATTAACTTTTGACTTTTGACAGGTTAGAAATGACCCTTTCGGGCATTTCTCCGAGCGTTTCAACCGCCGTGACTTTGGTGGCGTAATAATGTTGCCACTGAAGTTTATATATTATTGTTATGCGTTGTGTTGTATATTATGTCATGTTACCCGTCGTGAATCATTCACTTCATGGTCTTATCGGAAGATCAGCGCTGGCTCACGCCAGCAACATGCTAAGATGAGACCATTTCGTGGCACCTTTTCTTTTTCTTCTGTATACTGTCATATCTACTTTGTCCTTTTAATGTAAATATGTAATGTGTGTCACGAATAAAAAAAAAACAAAACAAACAAACAAAAACAAAGCGGTTGAAACGCTCGGAGAAATGTCCATTCTGAAGCTTAGTGGTCGTGGATGGATAGAAACTGGCCTACTACCGCGAAAATCGAAATCCGTAAATTTCGAGGGTTTTTCTCTGTCACTCCAACGAAGGCGTAATTAGAGTGAGCGAGACAAATCCTCGAAATTTACGAATTTCGTTTTTCGTGGTAGGGCCGCTGTAGGGTTTGGCTGGGGCCTATTTCTCGAAAGCTTGTAACTTGTAATACAAGTGGAAGTCCTTGGGCCTATTTCTGGAAAGCTTGTAACTGGTAACATAAGCAGAAGTCCTTATCTAATTAATAGTGTTAAAAAGAGACTTCCACATGTATTACAAGTTACAAGCTTTCAAGAAACGGGCCCCTGGACGCGTTCACTCTGATTCACTATAGAATATGTCCCGTGATTGACAACAACGTATTATCCAATATTTGACCGTTATTCTCAAATTTCAGAACAGACAAACCCTGGAAAGCCTTCATGGGCGACTGGATCCAGGATGAAATCATGCGCACCCTCGGCATAGAATACGACGCGAGCCGCGACAACTGCTGCTACGTGCTGCTAAAGCTGTCAAAAGTGCACAAATCTGTCAAAATTGACAGCCTAGAGGGCGCGGCTGTCAAGAGTTACGTTCAGAAAGCGATGGGTGCCATGAATGCCAGCGATGTCGCCGATATAAGGAAGTTTATGAGGAGCTATGGGACGCATTATATAGATTCTTATGCGACCGGAAACTTTGTGTATCAGGTAAGCTGTTCAAAATTATAAATTCATTAAAAATTTAGTTTAGAGAGAGCGGCTGTCAAAAATTATGATAAGAAAGCGTTGAGCGCGAATAATCCCAGCGATGTCGCCGATGTAAGGACATTTATAGCCCGAGAGCTAGTGAACCCTGGGAGTAACAGTCTCCCTGTAAGGTTAGAAATTTGTATACTTACGATTTATGTCAATCTAAGATCAATAGCCATGACCTGGCAGGCGTCAGCCCTGCACGTCATCATCCCCTTTATTTTTTGAACTGAACCCCTCGTCAGTGACGACAAAAATGGCGAAAAGTAGTTGTCTGTGGAGCCCATTTCGGACCTTGTCACAGACAAGGGTTGTCAGGCCACCGATTGCTAAGAAACTGCACGCACAACGGCTGCTCAAGGCTAAGGTTTTCTTTTCTATCTGTCCTATTTCACTAGCTACACACCTCAATGAGTATGCAAGATACAGGTATACATTAGTCAGCTTTGTTACTCAAACGGGCCTCAAACCACATGTGACCAGCGATGTCCAAATCGCCACAGATACGGGCGGTTGATAAAATGTTAAAATCGGGCCTGGCCACTGACGAGGGGTTAAGTAAATTGGGTTTCAAAACTTGTTTCTGTAAGTTTGAAAATTTAATAGGGTAAAGTTTATTTATTGTACATCTTAAAAAAAATTGACAGGCGAGTACAATAAGCAGAAGTATATAACAGATCAATTAGAAAACGCACAGTTGATGAGATAAAATAAACTTCATCCTGTATACTCGAAATTTTTATATGTCTTCAAATAAACGTCTCAGAGTAAGTAGGTACAATGCCAGGCGGTTTTGAACAGCATAAGACCTTAGCGCAAACTCAGGGAAAACCGTTGCAAGCAAGAATAACATTTTTAGCCGTAGCTTACCCTGTGACGTCAGTAAACGTGATCCTAACACCATGGTGAAATAGCCCCCTGTATGTTGCAGGTATTCAAGTTTAAGCGGTACGGCTACAACATGCTGCGCGCTTATGTCAGGAACCGGCAGTCTCATAGCGATAACTCCGACAGACTTCGGTTCCATTTCGCCTCCAACTTCCTCAAGCAAGTGGGGGATATTAGGGTAAGTTGTCACACTCATACAACATGTACATGAGGAACCGGAAGACCCATGGTGACAACTCCGACAGACTCCCGTTTAGGCATCAGCCGCGAATGCTCACGTGGATTCAAATCTCATCTTCTTAAATCTTGTTAAACTTCGGTATTTTTTCTTTGGTAGATGACATCTAATATTTAAATGTATGTCGGGAACCCGTTACAAAATTCTTGGATCAAGCTAGATGACGTCATCGCATACCTGGGCCAATCAACTTTTCGATCGACACTATTTTGTCCCGTAACGCAGGTGACAATTTCATCAAGTTTGTTAGAAAAAATGCTTATTAACCTTTTCACCGCCAGACGGCGAAGGAATATGCCGAAATCCCGACGCCACGGGTTTACGATTATTTAAGCGAAATTGAACTTTACGGCGTCCCACGTAAGTTCCTACTGCATTGGCGTAGCTGTCGGCCAGTGTCATCATTGGTGTCGTAGTCACGATTTTCTGTTGTCGTCTATGGACGACACTGGCGGTGAAAAGGTTAAATTGTACATACACTAGGCCCCACACAAGTTCACATCGATACATTTAGGTTTCAACTGTTTTTCATTGTAAATATGTGTATAGTATAAATTCACGTACATATGTAAGTCCATGAAAAATAACGCAGCACACAGAAAATATGTCGATCGAAAAGTTGACTGGCTCACCTATCAAGTGCCTGCTCTGACAATTCCCAAACTTTATACCCAATACCCAACAATCACACGTGTAGACGCATTTATTCCCGAATACCAATTTTGATTACTGAATATTAATTGGTGATTTGATCAGAGACTAAGCAATTTAAGGACGTTGTCTCGATGATTGACATCTAGTCTGCGACCATATACTCGTAGGTATAACATGGACGTCTAACGCCAGCTCAAAAATGCCCCCAAAACCAATTGTTCACCATTTGTTCAACCAATTTGTTGTTTCAACATAGCGCTTGGCGTGCGGCTTCCATGTTTTATTTGTTCGTAGCTTCTAGTAATTAAATAGTGTGTGAACTTGACTTAGGCACTGGTCTCACCGCAAGCTACTAAGCTATGAACTAAACGCACTCCCGTGTAAATAAAAGTGACGCGACGATACTCGCCCGGCGGTGATAGCTGATAGCTGGGCGAGTATCGCCGTGTCACTTTTATTTACACGGGAGTGCGTATCTGTTGTTCGTGTTTATAGCCGATAGTTGATAGCTTAGTAGCTTGCGGAGATACCAGTACCTTAGACTATTTTAATTATGTCGTGGTAACCAAATATATACCAGATGAAGCCCACAATCAGTGAAATATCTGATGATCGTAGCTATTCTGCAACATCAGAAGTGGGATTACACGCTCTAGGTAATATAACATTTCTATTAATTTTCAGATAGCAAGCGGCAATAAAACCATAGAAGCGTGGGCCCGAAGAAACCTCCTAGACAGCCAATACCTATACTACCGACCTAGTCTACTCAGGCTACATTACAACAATGCACTAATCCTAGCTCTAAACAGAATGCTAGACGATGGAGCACTCTTAGGACTCTCCCTTAAAACCCTAGCTCCCTTATTCAAAGATGAAGAGAAGAGGAAACGATACGTCGAGGTAGTTGAAAACGATATAAAACTGTGGGAAGTTAATGCATAATTTTACTAGTCAAATGAAGAACTTTTTGAAATCGATAGTTTAAGAGCAATTTAATATTGTATGTGCAGCCAGTGAAATATAACTTAGCAATGTATTTCTAAAGGATTGCTGACAGGTATATTTTATTTTATTAGGGAATGGTAAAAAACGCTTGAGTGTTTATTTTTGCGTCATCAAGTTGAATCAGGCTTTTAGGAATACATTGATAACTATTTATTTTAAGTGTAAGCAGTATTGAAATTAAAATAAAACAATTTATTATTATTAATTCCTTTTATTTCTACGATATATCGTTTAAGCTCAATGTTTTGTTTAGTTATTAATTATAGCTAGTGTCACTATTGGACAGAGGTTATGCATTTTAAAAATTATAAGCTACCCCCGTTATTCATAACAATCATAAACGTCTCGTAAATAAGCAAGCCGATCATTTGTCCCTTTTTGTCTTATATAAATATTAATAAAACGGAAAGGAACAAACAATACTTATCGGCTTGCTAAGTTAGAAACGTTTATAAATAACGGGGTTTGTTTATAATTTTGGAGTCTCAGACTGAATATCTATTTAAATGTTTATGTAGTTTGGCATAAAAATCAGTTCTGTAAGACAGCACATTTTTCTCTACAATTACAGGTATTAGAACTTCATTTTCAAACGCAAAAATTGTTTCTTTAACAATATTACCGTTGTTAAAAACTCTTGCCTTTCTTTGTTACACAGGACAGTACATAATGTAGAAATTGTATAATTATCACATTTGTCAATTCATAAAAATTAATAAAATTCTGACGATGATACTTAATAACAATTTTCGTCCAAACATTTTTGTGTAGCATTGGATTCCTACTTCCTTGATATCTGTAGGCTTATGATGGTACCGTTCTAACAAGTATGCGAAAGTGACGCTTAGCACGATAAATGGATAAAACAGGACCATCATAAGCTACCTGTCCTAACATCCTTCAGTCTTTTGAACTTCTCAGTTCATTTAAATATTAATTTCACAACATGCTGAGAAAATAGCTAGTTTTCCTTACAAAAAACATCGCGTTTAATTGGGCAAGATTCACAATCCCCAAATAAATATATTCGTCAGATAATATTATCATCACTGTCCTTCTCCCCTGCTAGATAAAAGAAAAAGACAGCTAACATTTACATTTATAAATGTTTGACAGATATATTTTATTCTGGGATGGTGTAACAGGCCATAAGCTGTAAAATACACAATTTTACAATTAAATATAAATAAATGCCAAAAAAACTAAACCACAATTAAACTATCAACCAATTTTGGTTACTCTTAGCACAAATTACTACATAAAAATTGGTATCTATGAATATACAAAATTGTCAGTTGATATTGTAGATACATACATGATTTTATTCAACCTCTTTGATAATACTTGCACAACTCGCTAAAAGATCATAAGTTATTTACACATAATCTTTGATAATAATTCGATCGTAAATTCCTTAATTGTTTACTAAAGATTTTTTACTATAAAATCGGAATCAAAAATATTGTAGCGTCCGGAGTCAAAAATATCTGAACACGCCTTTATTGCCATAACAATAGAGGCGTGTTCACAGATTAGATATTCAGTAGATGAAGTAAATATCACCATTTGTATGGGAACCAAGCGTGACGATTTTTTAGCCGTCACTGAGACGTCACGGTCGGCATTTAGTGATGGGAAAACCTAAACGATTCAAAGACACCAATGCAGCCGCCCCGCAACAATGCAGCCGTCTCTCTCGCACACATAGATTTTATATCCGTGGGCTCGCTCGCTCACTATTATATTTATTGTAGAACGAACAACACTAGTCGTTAAATTTGACGGACGAATGAAAAATGGGATGTACTACGAAGTCGAAGCGATACGCGAGAGTATCGCTAGTCTCATATTCATCATCTCTTTAACATACATAGTCGATCAAACGCTTAAAGCAAACGCAGCAATGCAATGTAAATTGCCGGTTTGTAAGGTAATTCTATAGTTACTTAGGTACATCCTTGAACGCATAAAAAAAATACAGAAAAAATGAATTCACGCACAATATTATTTAAAAATTACTTACGTGTGATGGGAAATATGATTTTGTTTTTGTGCGCTGGAAATATTTGGGCTGGTGCAGTTAGTTATCATACAATGAGGCATTTTGTATTTGTTTTCTTACGTACGGGTGCAACAGCTGACGTATGTGGACTGTCATTAGAAATGGCCATCTCAGTGGCTGCCACTGAGTTCGGACACGCGAAGTAGATACATTTGCTTCTTCTAGTGCATATTCATTTCTGTGGGCGTGTTCAGATATATTTGACCCCCGGACGCTACAATATATCTGGTGGCGCCTGTAACTTAACTTTTATGCACATTGAAGCAAAAATAATGAGAATTTAAGAATTGAGAAAACATATTTATATCTTTTATTTTCTATACATGATTCCAGATCATTTGGCAGACTTATTTTAACATGATTTAAACCGATAACAGATGGCTGCCCGAATATTACATAGTCTTCAAAATATGTTTTTGGGGTAATTAAATCTTGGTTTAGTGTTAATATGACTATGTTCAAATTTCAAGAAAAGTGCTCTCTCTCTACAATTTAGTAGTTTAAGAAATATGTACTTGTATATCGAAAATGGATCTTGTAACACAGAGTCGTGGATAATTGTAAGTTTAAAATTGTTTCAGTAAATATTTTTCATTTAAATTTTTCATAGTACCTTGTAATCTTGGGGCAGCATATAGAGCAAATAATAATTGAATTTATACATAATTTTAATCATTCATTAGTAATCAATCATCAACTTATCTCGTTTTATGATAGACTAAAAATACCACTATTTTTAAAACAAAAACCCTCGTGAGACTCATTCATACTAAATAGTACAGCTAACGCAAGTACCTGAACCGTCAGTGGACCTCGTAAGTGCTGGTCACCTTGGTGGACGCGAACTGCTCGATGCCAACCCGTTTGCCGTTCACGCGGAGTAGCGTTGGGTTGTTCACGCGGATGGATTTGAAGTCGTACTTCTGGAATGGAAAATATATAGAATTATAAGTAAGACCGAGTGGCCGAGGGGTGCAGGCATGAGCCGCGAAAGCTGAGCACGTGGGTTCAATCCCCACCTCGGACTCGGACGTTGGTGATCTTGGTCGTTTTTTCGAAGCGGGTTCGAATCCCGTGACAACCAGAGTCTTTGGCAGTTGATTTTTTCTATGGTAAGCACATCTGTTACGACATTGTGGGATTATCCGCATTGTAAAAAACTAACACCAACATCAAATTGTTTAATTATAAAAAACAAATTGATGTTTTCTAATCATGAATTGATTACAGCGCCCTCTATAGCAAATTCATCGCAACGGAGAGTTGTCGAGTTTGCGGACGATTGTGGTAGACACACGTCTTTGAGTGGCCTAAGGTTGTAGTACCTTCGAAACAATAAGTACAGATGTCGCTAGTGATTAGCTTCACAATACCATTGACTAAATTCGCTGTGATGGACGGAAGGTCGTCTGGTGTAATTGTACACAGACACTAGTAGACATTGCAGTCTACAACTGGTTTATCAGACTATACGTACAGCTAACGCTCCTTCCAACTTGTGTGTAGTTAGTTTCGGCTCCGGGATAGCTACAGAATCTCCGATGATAGCACCCCGACCGTCCGCCCAGTTGTATAATGTCACTAGTAGACATTGCATAGAGTCTACAACTGGTCTATCAGACTATACGTACAGCTAACGCTCCTTCCAACTTATTTGTAGTTAGTTTCAGCTCTGGGATATAATCCGCCCAGTTGTATAATGTCACTAGTAGACATTGCATAGAGTCTACAACTGGTCTATCAGACTATACGTACAGCTAACGCTCCTTCCAACTTATTTGTAGTTAGTTTCAGCTCTGGGATATAATCCGTCCAGTTGTATAATGTCACTAGTAGACATTGCATAGAGTCTACAACTGGTCTATCAGACTATACGTACAGCTAACGCTCCTTCCAACTTGTGTGTAGTTAGTTTCGGCTCCGGGATAGCTACAGAATCTCCAATGATGGCACCGACCGTCCGCCCAGTTGTATGTCACTAGTAGACATTGCATAGAGTCTACAACTGGTTTATCAGTAGGGTTAGGGTTTTGGTGGCATTTAAGGAACAGAGAGCAGTGGAGTCGATGTTACAAACATTTTTTACTTGAATAAATGATTAACTTATAAAATAATATCCAAAAACTGTTTAGTTCAAGCTGGATTTATCAATGAATTCAAAAAAATAACATGAATTTTATTTTTGAGAATCTAGGTAAATATTAATTTTCAATAAAAATGTTGATAAATGAGAAAATATATTTATTTGATTTTCAAGGTTCTAGTTTTCTCGAAGCCCATAAATATTATATAATAATCATAAGCTATACCTATTATAAAAAAAAATAATTGAACTTCATTTCATAGGTAGTCAAATATTATTACAATAAAATTATTTGATACTTAAAATGGGCGAAACCTTGTTAAAAAGAATATAATATTGATGTATTATTTTTGATTAATTAATTATTCAATCAATCATAAACAATTTGAGCAACGACTCCACTGTTCTCTGTTCACCTAGTGCCACCGAAATTCCTAACCCTATCTATCAGACTATACGTACAGCTAACGCTCCTTCCAACTTGTGTGTAGTTAGTTTCGGCTCCGGGATAGCTACAGAATCTCCGATGATAGCGCCGCGACCGTCCGCCCAGTTGTACACTGTAACTAGTAGACATTGCATAGAAGTGTCTACTATCGCGAACGTACTGTAACAAAAACGTTCAATGTGGGATTACATTTCATAGCTTTTAGACTATGAACAAATAAAACATGGAAGCCGCACGCCGTATTAAATTGCCTTTCAAAAACGGTCCTGAATTTTAGATGACAAGTGTCAGAATGTCACCTCCTCTTCAATACATCACGGCAATGAATAGGTATCAATGTCAACCTATAAAAACTTAAACTACCATTTAAAATAGTTGTGATTGGTGCTTCAAAGTTTTGATTGGCAATATTCTATAAACATATGTCAAAGATGTTGTGCCGAAATATGCATGGTATTAAGAAAACCGCTATGTCCTGCCCATCTTGGCACCATTGAACAATTGTTTTTGGTTGAGGAGGCGTTAGAGGTCCATGTTATATATGGTCGCAAATTTTAGAGGGAATTTAGACACGTTGTTATAGTAGGTACTATGGCAAATAAACTTTGTCTTGTTTATTATCGCCATGATCTCCAGAACGCGCTGGTTTTATGTAAAACTATGCTACTTTAACTCTGAAAACATGCATTTTTCTAGGGTTAATAAGCCCTTTCGTTAATGGGCCACCTACAAATGCATAAATTAAGCATTATTTTGTAAAAAAAAAACAGTGTGACGCAGGAGACCGTAACCATGGCAATAGCACGAGAAACAATTGATTGACTCACATTACATCCATCACCCAATACTGCGCTCAATACCTCGAAAATTAAATATACTCAATAAAATAGAATACCTGTGTACATGCAAAGTTTGAGAAAAATATAATGTAATATTTTAGGGTGAATGACCTTTTTTCTGTCTGTTATTACCATGGTTACGGTCGCCTGAATCACGCTGGTTTTATGCAAAATTATGCTATTTAAACTATGCAAACCTACATTTTTCTGGTGTTAATAAGTTCTTTCCTTAATGGGCCACCTACAGACATGTACTACTTGCATGTTTGCATAATTTAAGTAGCATAATTTTGCATAAAACCAGCGTGACTCAGGCGACCGTAACCATGGCAATAACAGACAGAAAAAAGTTGATTCACCCTTTAACAGTTGTCTACTACGCATAAAAGTATATAAAAATGAATAAAAACTTACAACGGCACAGCATTCTCATTATGTATAGATCCGACGACCTTGCCTAGTACGACTTTGCCGGTATTTTTGCCGTCTGTGAGCTGGTCGAAGGTCACGTGATGGAAAGCGGGCTCACGCGACCCGTTGTTGTCTATGGTCGCCGTCGCGTACACCCCTAGCATTTTCTTGTCTATAGACTGAAAATAATTTTGACATCAAAAAATTATTTACAAAATTGTATGAAAAATAGGCTACCCAAAATTCTCCATACAAAACGCAAAGGAAGGTGGGCAAATTGGCCTATTAACCAATAACGACAAACGGTATGCCTCTGGATAACTTATGTTAAGCTCCGTAACTTTTACTATGACAGGAACTTCCAAATATGTGTGTGAAGAAACTTAATAGCACTTAAAAACTGGGAGTTACAGAGTATTTTAACTATCGCAAGTGTTCGTGATAGACAGTTAGTGACCGTCATTACTCGTTCCTAATAAGTCTTAAATTAGTAAAGTATTAAAATTTAATTTCCGCAAATATGTCGTAGTCACGTAAGATACTCTGTATATGTATATAAAACTACATTTAAGGATCATTGTATGTTGTCCAAAAAATATTCAAAGGTGAATATTACGAAATAAATGTCTCATTGGTAAATTTAATGATTGTTTTAGCTATAACTTTTTTCTCACAGCTGTTAGACCATCTCTGCCTAAACAAAAATTGTAGAGTATAAAACAACCTTTCCAAAAATATATAGTTTGTTGTTATTGGCTATTAGGCCAAGGTCCATACATTTCTGCCCATCTTCCTTTATGCACAGGTAATGAGTTAATGATCTAATATCTCCTTTTCATACCTGAACCATCTGTTGCAGCCTCTTAGTTTTGACCCGGCCTTTGGTCCGGGCCAGGTCATCTGCAGCGGTGAGGTATTGTCTCAGCCGGGACAACTCTTGCCGGGGCAGGTCCCAGGGCGGATCCAGGCGGGAAGCATAGTCGAAGTCTGAGAGCGCTTCTGCGTAGAACTCTTCGAATTTCAACGCCTGAAATTTTTCACCACGTCAGCCAAAATATTTATGAAATATCAGTTTCTTTGAATGTAATAGTATATTGTGCATCAAGGGAGGTAAGTACGGAATTACTAACGAGAGTGTTAGAAGCCCGACGCCGTAGGCGAAGGGCTTTTAATGACTCGAGTTAGTATTACGCTTACCGACCGTGATGCATACAATGTTTTTCATCACACTTGGGAACAAAAAAAATAAGTTTTAAGACAAAATATTATTCTATGACGTACTGACATTTCTATTACTCCCTAGGGAATTTCACTTTTCTATTACTCTCGCTACGCATGCAAGCAATGGCGCGCTTAGACAGCAAGTGTGATGAAAAAATACCTATGAAATATCAGTTTCTTTGAATGTAAAGGCACTTTTTGAACTCGCTGATAGCATATTTTTGACATCTTATATGATGTATTATGTGCTAATCTACAGTCGCCATCAGATATATTGTAGCGTCCAGAGCGTTCAAAAATATCTGAACACGCCTTTATTGCCATAACGATAGAGGCGTGTTTAGACAGTCAAAATTATTTTCGTAGTCTTATTTTGTGTCCCTAAAAAACGTGACGCAGTGGTGATTTTTGTATGAGATGATGTTTTGTTTTCAATTTCTGATGTATGGATTAAAATCTAGCGTGAAAAAGAAATACAGGTGCACTGATTTTTTTTTAAATACTGAGTCGAAACAGCAACTAAAAGCGTGGCAGAGTGGTATGAAACAAGACAACGAAAAGAATTTTGACCCATATCTGACCGCCACTGTACCATGATATATTCTGTGATGTTTTATCATTAGAAAAATCTACGCTGTTTTAACAGTAATCACTCCTGCAAATAAAAAATGAAGACAAACGAAAGATCAGCGTTTGGTTCATATGTATGTTCATAAATATCTACACATTTTTTAACCTAAATCCACTGAATTAAGATGTAAAATTGTATATATGAAGGGTCCACGGAAATAACTTATAATAGATTACCATTATCTGATATCTTACCATTATTTGATAAAAGATTGATGATGGGCAGCAGCGTCATCATAGTGGATACATTAGGTACTGCGATCACCAATCCGCTTGCCCAGCGTGGCGATTATGGGCATTTACCTCCTAATGCGTCTATACGCATAGTTAATAAGAGAGTTACGTCCAGCATTGGACTAACATAGGCTGATGATGATGATGATAATAGATTATGGTGTAAATTTACCCTGACTTTTAGAAGGACTAAACATGTTCTTTCCCTTCATATATTTATGAACTCGACAGCACCTGCCTACATCAAGATACGATTTATTATTTGTTTAAAATAACATTTTTATTGGTGGGTCATTTTATTTTTTATGCATAATGCGTTTATGCGTAGAATTTAGTTCAATTTATTTAGTTTAATACTTAAATAAGACATGCACATGTACAGTCAAAGGCAAACAAGGTGTATACAAAAATGCTGAAACATATGTCCCAGTGCATTTGAATTCTGTGTAATAATAACGTCGTAACATATTTATAAGAGGATTCTCTCGACACATATTTTGCACTTGACTGTACTCGTAACCATAAAAGACATGGTTGGCTTGAACCATGTGGTCAGATGACTTACCATCCCCTTGTTATAATACAAATCAGGCTGTCCCTTAGCCACCGGGTCTGTCAAGGCCTGCTTATATGCACTCATACAAAGCTTCAACTTCGCTGGATCCTGTGCTCCGAGAAAGAATTGACATAAATAAGCATTGCCTAATACTGTCCAAGAGACTCCATCTTTAGTGTCAAGGGATACCGCTTCCCGAGCTAATTCTACGCTCCGGGCGATGGTGGCTATGGTGTCTTCCCGCTTGTCTCCGGTCTCTTGGCGAAGAATTATGGAGAGACAGCGGAGAGAGAGGCGATTGCGTTCCTGGAACCAGTTACGGTAGAATTGTATATTTTCTTATATCACTAGTCACATCAAATGTCTTCTTCATGGAGTAATTGACTTGCAACAGTGCCAAAATATTGGGTGCTCAAAAACACAAATTTACGGGTTAAATATTGTGTTTTAAATCATACAAATAAAATATTAGTGCCTAATTTAAGTAGCATAATTTTGCATAAGACCAGCGTGACTCAGGCGACCGTAACCAGGGCAATAACAGATAGGAAAAAGTTTATTCATCCCAGTACACCCTTAAAGATACACATCATCCATTGGGATCTTTTGTGTTCTTACTTAATAGATATTATGAATTGTGTTTGTAGAAGAGTACAATGTGACTGTGTTTTGTTTTTTGGAGCTGAAAATGTGTGCCAATATTCATAAATATTTATAAAACCACCTTCAGTCAATGAGGGTTTTCGATAATTTTTCTGCCACCAGGCGGCGCTTCGTACGCACCTGGTCTCGACAGCTGTCAGATTCATACTATTCATAGGCACCTGGGCCTAAAATATTGAAATTCTATTTTATTTGGAAGAGAATTGATTTTGTAATGGATTACGACTAATACACGGTCGTCGAACTGAAGACGGAGCTATAAAACAGGCGCGCAAAGTCACTGGTATTAAAATAATTACTTTAACTTTGTTAATTTCATGGGAATTGACTTGGAACTATTTTTTTTATTTATTTTAGAAAACAATATTCCTAAAGTAATGGTTTTCAGAATAAATAAACCTATAAATATATAGAAAATTAAATGCGCGTATTTATTTTGACAATTCGTCAAAACCCCCGCTCAGTGCTGCGAGTGCTGCCATCTCACCTCCCCATAGCGGCAGAAAAAGTATCAAAAACCCTCATTAATCAGTTGTTCTTATTTGTAATTGTGGGACAAAACATAGATTAACTAATCTAGGTGGGTGCTTTATATAGTTGATGTATAAAGTATATATACATCAACTATATAATACTCCAACTTTTAAATTAATTCATTCCTGTCATAGCTCCGATAAAAAATAATTATTCACTATGCTTGTACAAAATATTGCAGTACAGAAATATGATTAATTCAAAATGAAAACATTTCATTTCATCATTGGGCCTGCAAAAACCACTATGATAGAGCCTGTTCACACTAGCGATTCACTTGGGCGATTTCTATATAAAGATGCATGCGGCGAACTCGATTTGCGTATAGAAATCGCTTTTAAATCGCCCAAATGAATCGCTAGTGTGAACAGGCCCTTAATGGGCATTTTCGCGAGAAGAGATCCAAAAATATATTTTTTTAAGGTAGGTAAATTTAATGTTTTTCCTACTCAGAATAACGAGTTCTTTCAATCTAGGAGAAAAAAAGTACAAGAAAAAAACGGTCCCACATTTTTCATATATTTTACATGCTCTCCACTTTGTAATCGCTGTACAAAGTGTTTGAAAAACGGTTACGTAATAGAAACAAAAATTTGGTACACTTTTTTTCTTCTAGTAGGATCGAAAGAGCTCGTGATTCTGAGCAGGAAAAACATAAAATTTACCTGTTTCAGAAAAATATTTTTTTGTATCTCTTCTCGCGAAAATGCCCTAATACCCTCTGTGTAGTCACTATTTCAAAGTCAAAAATCAAACACAAAGTAGATTTTAAAGGCGCAATGACAATTTGCAGTGTAAAAATACAAAAAAAATTAACTAACATGTTTCAAAGCCCCTTCAAAGCTAGCTTTTGCTTCTTTCACATTCATATTCTTCCAGTAGCACTCTCCCAGCTCATTCCATGCATCAACCATCTGCGGGTTCAGTTTCACCGCCTTGCTGAGACACTGGGTAGCTCGGGCATCGTAGTTTGTGCTGACATTGTAGCATCGGCCTTTCATATACAGGAATCTGGCACGGAGGGAGAAAGGAATTTGGCTGTCTGGAAGAAATTTAAAACAAGACTTTTTTTAAGTTTTAAAAATTCTTTATTTTCAAAACTGGACATTTCACATACATACATTAAATGATTAAAACTAATCTCACTAATCTAACCTATATCCAAGATTGGCCCTTGTGGCATTGTACCGAGAATGCTGGTGGCATTTCCTTGCTGTATCACAATACTGATATAATTTTTTTAAGTAATAGTAAAATTGGAAAGGACTTTTTTGCTAAAGTTAGCTAAAGCCATTTTAAGAAATTGATGATAATGACTATTGAATTAGGTACTTATAGCTTCCAAAATGTAGGATACATGTAAATATTCAGAACACTGCTTACCATCTATGCTTTCAAACTTCTCAACTAGGATTTCTTTTTTCTCATCAACAAGCTTATTCTTATCAGGAGCCAACTCGATTGGGTTGTTCTCAAAGAATAAATCTCGGTAATCAAAGAGTTTTTTGAGTTCAACCTGCAAACATAAAAAAAAAAATCTAAAAATAATCATTGCCTCTCAAAATGGTGATTTTGAAAACATAATAAACATATTTGCGATCAGTTGAAGGCAATATTACGATATAAATTGCAGTTGAGATCAGTTCAGAAAATTAAGCATGACTAAGTGTGCAATGTGTACCACCTACACACTCCTTTCAAAATTTTGTATTCATATTCAAAAGCATGAAGTACGTCCAGTCTAAATTATGAAATCACGAAGCCTTCACTGTTAATTTATTTTAGACTTATTGATAAATGAATACGTTTATTTACCGCAAGTCCATCTAAAACTTCGCAGAAACTCTGCAGTGTTTCTTGATCTTCCTCTGTGTCTGCAGACATCGTAGAAAATTTCACGTAATTATTTAGATGGCGTGGACATACAGAATTATAGAAATTGTGATAAACTTTATATCAACAAGTTTCTTTCAAATTCCTAAAGAAAAGATCTCTCAGCAAAATAAATACAATTAATTTATCCTTTGTTACTATATTTTTGTTAATAAATGATTTTCCCTTCCCGTTTATTATATTATTGTTCAATTTGTCAATGTCAATTTATTTGTACACATGTAATAGACAAGTTTTTTTGACAAATCGTTTTTTACTTTTTTGTACGACTAACGTCATGTTTTCATGTCTGCCACCACGCGGTCTGCGTACTGCACTATTTTTGTTTAGTCCGTTCGTGTATACAGCATTTAAGGCGCCATATTTTAACCATCTGACAATGAGGGTTTTTGATACTTTTTCTGCCGCTATGGGGAGGTGAGATGGCAGCACTGAGCCGACCTTATAACGAA
>JALPQI010022161.1:0-19113 GCA_025490895.1 Thaumatotibia leucotreta
TGATCGTTGCGAGCTCGTAACCAATTCGCCGCGAGTGCGTTGCGATTTGGCCGCGATCGCGTAACGAATACGCTGCGCAGCCGTCAGTCAATCGCTCAGAGTGATCTGAATCTTGGACAGTCACTAATAAGATTTATTATTACATAATGGATACCAACTCTTGACGCGGCAAACTCGGTGCGCAGTCGCGGCGTATTCGTCACGCGGTCGCGGCGTCATCGCGACACCATCGCGGCAAATTGGTTGCGGGCACGCGACAAACACGTGTGTACGCTTCGCTTTCGCCTCGCTTGTAAATCGCAAGTGTGATAAGGCCCTTAAGCATGTGTTCGACCTTCTGCACGTCTAGCACGAGAGTAGAGCGACAGCATCTCACGCGCGAAGCTACCCATCTCTATTTAATCAATTTAGTTAAAACAGCTTATTGCTTTTATTCGTATACTTTGTACCGTTTAGAAAATTCAGAAAAATGTATACTAAATTGAAACAGTAGGTATTAATAATGTACGGTCGAGGAATTTTATTTCCTACCCATTCCGTACCTTGTCATAGTAGCTATAATGTGACAGTCCTAGCAGCTTTCATATTGATTGTCACTGTGACAAGGTACGAAATGGGTAGGAAATTAAATTCCTCGACTGTACCTACCAACTACCAACACATTTTTTTATTAAACAGTAGGGTGTCCCCTATTTTACGAATTTTAGAAATGAATAACGCATACCCCCTAAATCGGCTTTTATAACCCCAAAACACTCTGAAAAAAAAAATCAGCTCATTCCTGTAACAGGAACCCGTGCCGACTTTCATCTGAAATTCCCATACAAATTACTATGAAAAAAATTAGTCAGACAGTAAGTTGATAATAATGTATTGTTTTTCTGTTCTCAGCAAGTTAATTTTATGATAAAATGTTTATAAGACAGTAGTATATTTTAATGCCATAGAAAAAAATAAAAAAAACGAAAAAAAATTTTGGTCATTTTCATACTTTGTATAGGAAAATGGCATGAAAGTCGGCACGGGTTGCAGTTACAGAAATGAACTGAATTTTTTTTTCAGTGTGTTTTGAGGTAAAAGAAACCGATTTAGGGGGTATGCGTTATTAATTTCTAAAACTCGTAAAATAGGGGACACCCTATTAAACAGTATACATTACCCTAAGCAGGGAATATGTATCTATTGTTTGGCGTTAAGATACCTACCAAGTTTTAAATCGATTCGAGGTGCCAATTACCTTCTCGCTCGTGTACCTGCGGAATAAAGTTTTACGGTGCGTGGCATTGACACAGTACGTGCTAATCTACCCTTACCCTAACGCGAACCACTATCGATGACACCTTCCTGTCACACTTATGTATGAATTCGCAAACGCAACAAAGAGGCAACGCATCGAGATTCGCTGTAGCCCTTCTGCGTACCAGTGGGTGCTTAGAGTTTTAACGTTCCATTGGGTAATCCGCCTATTGACCCGCCTAGCTGACTCGAACCGCCTTGAACATTATGTTGAAGATGGGAACCACGCTCACAATGGAACGAGATAACCTTGTAATTAACTGCACGGTTAGGTACCATTTTGCATGATAATGGACTTGACATTGATTATAACCGATTAGTTAAATTAAACGTGTATTTTAGTAGGTAGGTCTGTACTGTACGTATTTGTTTCCATTATTTAGGTTCTGATTATGGATACTTAATTTTTATTTGAAATCACGAATAAAGTAAATAAAACTTGTATTCAAAATGTGTTAAATTTGCAATGTACGTCATTAACATACTGCTAAATCTGTGTTATGTAATATCAACTTTTTCAATAGATTATCCAAAACTATGAAAACGATAACGCACTTAGTGTTAGACAATGAAAATTGCTTTGATCTGTTTGTTTACATAGTGGATTTTTTGTCAAAATAAGTGACCTGATAAAGCCTGATAAGCTTGATTTTAAGTACAAGTAGTAAATCATGACAATTAGACACCCTGAAACCCCGAATCGTGAGCGGTTTTGCTTGCGCGATTCACATTATTTTGTTCGTTGTACGTTCGGCTCTAATAATATCTATACAATTTTGAAACCTATGCCTCTGACATACGTTCCGAAATGTATACATATTATTAGACGTGACTGTACAGTATAAACTTTATTATCGTCGTCAAATGATTGTTTTATTGTTTTGGTGTCAACATCAGACACCTGCTTACAATTTTCTTTTCCATACTCGCTCGGAAAGAATTATTAAGTACTACAGTAATTAAATTTGATCATGTTCTTATGAACCGCTATACAATCATGGCATTTAATACTGAAAATGCCATTTTTTTTCGATGTACATAAGCGTGTGACATATTAATGGAAAAGCATATTAAAATGATATACAGGATTCGACATGAGACAATTATGTTTTAGGCAACTGATTTCGAGACAGATATCAGCCATATTTTAACGATAAACGGGACAATGCGTAAATTTACGTTTAATTTTATCATGATACAGATTTCCGGGTATAAGGTTTATTAGCAAGCATCAATAAACCAACAAGTGACAACAATTTGAGATAGCTTCGAAACCCTAATGAAATACGAATAACTCAAATTCATCTGATATTCAATTCGCTTCTTAATAATCATTCCAAATATAATTTGCAACAAGAAACATATTCCGTATTTATTTCTTATATACGAGTACCTACTACCTATAGCTGCTCTGAAATGCGCTCAGGAACCGGATCTTTAAGAGACCTAAAAACTCGAAGCAACCAATTACGCAGCGTAATAAATTATAGTCATTATAATCTCCGACAAGATTTTGGTAGCAGAGCCGAAAACAAGTCAGGGTGAATACACGTTATAGGTATATCAGAATGTTTAGGCATTTTATAAAAAAAACCTTTTCACTTCTCATGCTCTTAAAATGTTATTTTAATCCCTGCATATCGGGACTAAAACTCTTTATTAATCTCTAGGGACTAAAGTAAATTTTTTTTAATTGACGTTGGAAACCCGTAAACAGCCACACTCACGGTGTTCAAGAATAAAGGATAGTCGCCATTTTCAGTGCTTGTGTATGGACCACTTTTGTGCATGTCGTGGATACAACCTCAAAACTTTTTTTTAATTGACTTTCGAAATCCCGAAACAGCCATTTCTGGTGTTTATGATTTTTGAACGAGCGATTTTTGCCATTGGAAAAAACCTCAAAATGTCAGTCGTGTAAAAATATTAAGGAAAATCGATTTTTTTTCTTGATATAAATAGGTACATGCATATTTAATACTTGTTTAATATATGATTAAGATTGAATCAAATTTATTACTTATCTTATGTTTTAACCAATTAGCTTCAAAATAGATTGTAGTTAGCTCCAATTCGTTGGCTAAATATACAAGTATTTAAAGCGTCATATTTCGAAAAAGGAATACAGATAAAAACTAAAACGCGGAACGAATTTGATTGCTTATTTTTTGTGTTTATGTCCATAACTAATATTGTTCAAATCGTATAATTTACGATGTCACATCATGCGATGAAGAAGTATTAACGCCTTACTCCAGTATAAAGAAGAATGCAAAAGAGGTGGTGCAAAATCTTTTGCCGCCGAAATCTAGTGTAATATTCAAAAGCGTATCAAACTTTTATGGATTGGAAAACTGGAAAGCAAATTAGGTACCAACATCATTTATGGAAGGCGTATTTCTGACATATTTTAATAAAAAATCTAAGAAATATCAACCGTCATCACCTTGTAGCATATTATATTCCATGCTTAAAACCACACTGCAACAAAACCATATAACTTGAAAAAGTTTGCGAACTTATCGTCAAGTGGCCATGTTCCGAAGAAATCGGAAGTTTTGACATCGCAGAACATATATTTTTTTTGTTTCTTACTTGTTCTTTCTGTTAATAAATACTGAGATTTTTTCCTCGCATTCTAAGTGAAAAGTAGAGTGTTTAATTCGGGACTAAACAGCCATATTGACACTCGAACTACATCCACCCTCGCTACGCTCGGGTGGATAAATATCTCGTGTCATAATGGCCTGTTTTAGTCCCTCGTTGAACAATCTACTATATATTTTCATATGGATACCGCCTTACAAAGTATAGAAATAACCGGCTAAGAGCATGTCGGGCCATGCACAGTGTAGGGTTCCATAATTATTGGAAAACGGCTAGACCGATTACTTTCTAATTAGTTTTACGTTGTTTTGTAAGTAATTTATAATACATATTTATAATAATTAATGTTTTTTTTTTATATTTTTGGACCCACGGATCAACAGTTAGAGGGTGCGATTTTTTTCCTGGAGCGGTTATCTCCGAAAATTAAGACTTTAGAAAAAAACTTTCTTTAGGGTCCCTTATATTTTTAAAAGACCTATTCAATGATATCCCATACTATAAAATTATAGCAACTTAAAAAATCATTCCCACATGACATGTGAAAATATTTGTTTCTATATTTTATTCTACCACTTTGTCAGCATGATTAATATGTATACCTGTACTAAATTGCAAATTTCTAGTACTAACGGCCACTAAACTATGCTGCGGACAGACAGACGGACATGACGAAACTATAAGGGTAGTTTCCTACGCAACCCTTAAAAGGTAATGAAAAGATATAAATCGTACTTATAAAATGTTATGGAGCGCAGAGATAACTGGGTGATACTATTAACCACTTTGTTTGTTCGAGGCCCCATTTTTACTCTGTTTTGCTCGAATTTTCAAGAGCGATAGAGAAGTAACGAGAAACGTCGATATGGTTCAGAGGCGGAACAGAAGAGCAAACGGTTTCACACAAATGTTTAGTGAATGTACACAATTATTTATATTTATCCTTTATTCCATTTTAAGGACTGTAAAAATAATGTGCACTATGTGTAAAATACGCTATTTACCATAACAACACGTATCTTCATACAAGCCAGTTGTTCAAGCCATTGTGGACACAATAATGACTTCCATTTGGTATTTGGCATCGTAATGTTAATTTAATACATTGTATTGACAAGTATTATTGTAAGATCTTTAACACTTTATACGAATATACTTTAAATACACAAAGTTAATCAAAAAAATATGGAGGAAAAATGAAAAAACACCACGCTTTATTGGTTTCTAAAGCCAACAAACAAAAATTCTTATATGTACAAGATTTAATGTCAAAGGGAAACATGATCGTGGGTTATTTTAAAAATGGATGGTCATCTTCTAGCAATTACGTTTTTATTATCACAGTCTATTTACAGCTGATTGAAATTTAACTTTACCATTTAATAATATTAGGTAATTACTGGTAATCTATTGAAACTATGATCAGAATGTCTAGTATAACTTCTGACAAAGGATTTTTTACAGGGCAACATTTTGTTACTCTATCGTAAATACACGTAGAAAATCCTAGTACTTTGACTGGAGATGAAGAATCATACGTATTTAGGATTAAGAACTAAAACAATATCGTAAACTCATTTACAAAAAATATACATCTTATAAAAATCGTCAAATTACTGTATCCTGAAAATTATAAATACGTTTAAAATGAAAAGCGGGTACTTTGAAACGCTCTATTGTGTAAAATTGTATTTGATGAGCATTGCTTCTAAATATTTATCATTTGTAAAATGCTCCGTTTGAAAATGGTTTGTAAATAAGTTTTTGATAAAATAATCTTACTGCGCGTAATCTTTCCGCTTTTATTCAGAACCACTTTTGCTAAAGACGACTTTGCTCACGTAGAATTATTTAATATTGTGTTTGTATATACAGAATATTTAATAAAACGCCAAATGTCCGTATTTAATGACTGTAGTACACTTTGTATTGTTCCGTAAATAACTGCTTTACTCAAGATTGTTTTACGAAAAGTGAGTCTAGAAGTATATATTATAACAATTTACTGTCGGCTTTAAACATAATTATGCTAATATATGATATATACAAAACACATCACCTCAACTAATCTCAAGGCCTACCTACCATGAACATCGAATAGTATAAAATTAAAGCAACCGGCTCTGGCACTCCAATCGATGTGTAGTTTCAGTTGGAATGAGAGATAGTTTGCGGTATTTAACTTGTTGAAAATTTACTGAAACTAATATGGAGTTGAATATTCACATTTTAGTTCTTTACTTTTATCTTTTATTGTTGAATAAAATGTATCATGGTCATTAATGGTCATTAGGTACCTACGCATAAAACTCAAAAGTATGTGAGGCATATTTAAAACATAATATAATTTATTTAATGATACATTTTTTGTCATGAGTGATATTTTAAGAGATATCAGTACTGTATCTGTGCAAAGTCGCTGAGAAAGTTTTTCTCATTACTTTATATAATTTTGTGGAAATAGGTACATGATGTATTTAGTTAAAAGAATATTGTTGCCCAAGCAAACTTTTTCTTCAGTATTACACTTTATTGCCACGGAACAAGGTGCAAATATATACAAACCTTCAATAACACAGTTCTCATCCGGTTGGTACAAAAACTACTTCACGGTGCAAAAAAAAACTACAATGTAGATTGATGTCATCCCAGAATCAGGTTTCCACGGTAAGGTTATTGTGGTCTTCTATTGAAGTAACTTGTTGTATGATGTGTATGATGGATGTATGTGATTACTAGTATTACGATAGGTATCTATTTATGTAAATCTACGACGAAAAGTAAACTGTAACATTAATCATGCTATATAATTTTTTAAATAAATTAATCTTTGATAAATTAAATATCTCGTTGGTTGTGACTGTGACCCTGCCTAGTGCCTACGAAACAGGAGGCATTATATGTGTATTTATTATCACAAATGTTTGTTCCTTGAAGTATCTTTTACCCATATACACGTATCGTCACTTAGTATCGACGTCACAACACAAGCGTTAATTGTACCTACCGTGGGACTAAGTCGATTTGTGAATAAATTAATTAATAAAAAAAATTAAAAACACGACTGCGGTTTAAAAACGTTCTTAAAAGTAAAAAATAATACATTTTTCAGGTTTATTCTTGTGAGCGTATCTGCATATAAGCGCTTGTCTTATTACTTACGATATTTTGTTTCGATTGCAGTCTGGGAACCTTTCATTACGGAAAATATAAACATTATGAAGGTTCCCCGACTGCAATCGAAACAAATTATCGTAAGTAATAAGACAAGCGCTTATATGCAGATACGCTCACAAGAATAAACCTGAAAAATGTATTATTTTTTACTTTTAAGAACGTTTTTAAACCGCAGTCGTGTTTTTAATTTTTTTTATTAATTAATTTATTTGAAACATTTTAGTGTACTACTTTCAGTATGGCCTTAGTCAACGATGAAGAAGAAATGGGCTTAGGTTCTTATTTGGTATCTAAGCCCAGTTCTTGTAGGATTGCTTGTAGTAGTTTTCATAAATTTTGTTGCTTTCGATTTTTTCTTGTGGATGATTAAAGAGATCAATGTCTAATAACAGCCATCCCCTAATTTCAAATTGCAGTAATGTTGTAAATCATAGAAAATTCACAAAAACTTTAATGTCAGGAAATTTGGACATCTTTAGGTATCCATGTGACTCATTAGAAAAAAATCCAATGTAAACAGATTTTCTTAAGAAAATATTCTTTATGGACCACCCAAACCTTCCATAACTAAATTCCGAAAACTGAAAATTTGCATACAAAATATGACCTAGGAAAAATGGCCTATGAGCTTTGGATGTTAGTTCAATTGTATTAAAAATTTGTACACATTATCAAAAAGAGTTAAGAAAGGCCATAATCAAAACAAAAAACTCATAATTTATACAGTTTCCTAGATTCTCAAAACTTTCAGTGTGGCCCTCGTATTGAAGTAGTATTGACAACCTGCGAAGACCGTAGTTGTAGGCACTGCTCCGCGTAGGGCTGAAGGTCCAAATCGTCCCTTAGAGAGGCATTGGTTCGCGAAGCCGAAAGCCGAGCTACCAGTCCAGAGCCCAGACACCGACCCGGACCAGCAGAGCAAGAGGCCCGGACTTTTACTAAGAGTGCCCTAGCATGACACTTGAAAGAAATTTAAAGAAAGGCCAAAGACGGAGCTGTGAGAAAAATAAGCTACAAAGCTTTTTCAACTACCCCAGCATCTAAATAAGCTCAGCTCCGCTTTGTGCCAAATACTTGGACTGGAGGCCCGACGGGCGAGTCCACGCGGTACAACCGTCCTTCTTAACTATCTTAACAATCGAAGCCAGAGCCCAGCGCTATCAGGGCACGTGATGGAATAGTGTAGCATAAAAACGAATCGGAGAGCTGCAGGCCCGACGATAGTTTCCACAATTTGCGAAAGTTGTAGACCGCACTCCGCGTAGGACTGGTAGCCTGAAGTGTCTTCCAGAGGGGCGCTGGCTTACGAGGCCGAAGACCAAGCTACCAGAGCCAAGCGCCCCTTCGCTATACAATGTAAAAATGTAGCTTTAACAAAAAAACGGATCTCAGGGCCGCAGATTCGTTTCGAGAAACTGCGAAGGCTGAACGTCTGCGTATTACCGAAGGGCCGTAGGCGAAAAAGGGCCTAAATGCAATTTATTTTTTAACATATTTCAAGTTTTAGTTTTGATGCGCCTGTATGGTACGTATAGCAATTTTGTTTAGCCACAATTGCTGTTATTGTGTTATTAGGTACATTCGCCTGATATTCAAATCATATCTAGAAATCCTCGATATTAATGAGGTACGTACATGGCATTAGCACATGATTAGTGCGACAGTATGTCGCTACAAAATAGACTATTCATCCCTCTTATAGTTAGTAAAAGATGGAAAATCTATCTCGCGGCGACAAACTGACGTACCTACCAATCATGTATTAAGCATACGTATGTGGTACATGTTATTACCATTTTTATTCAATATTGTGTTATAGCTATTTTCCGCATTCGAAATCTAACGTGCCTGTTTTGCGTGGTCCCAACGCTGGCCCAATACTTGTTGGGAACTCACAAACAGGTTACCTCATGACGTAACCTTCACCGTAAAGTACTTGTAATGATATCAAATGATGATGTACATAAGTTCTTAAGTAGTAATTGTTGTTAAGTAGTAATTGTTCTGTATTTTGTTTTCTTTCTTTGTGGTGCAATAAAGCATATTTATTATTATAAGTTTTCCGAAAAACTCATCGGCACAAGCTGGGGATTGAACCCACGACCGCTGCGTAGCAGCCGTGCGTTGTACCACTCGACCACAAACACTTATATAATGTATCTGTTTCATACACACTAAGTCCCGTGTCAGTGGTGACAGTTCTGTCACGGCTTAGAATTCAAAGAAAAATTTCAATATCGCGATGTAGAACATTTCGAGTTTTCTCTTCATACACATACTGAAACAAAACTTGTGTATTGTATTTATAATCTGCATGTAAAATGCTTTAATTTGATACCCAAATCATAGCGTTTGGATCACATATTATTCTTTGTGATTTGATTGCATTTTAATGAATCTCACTCTTCTTTAATAAGTTACACACATATAAGTTATGTACATATTCGTAATCGTTGTTTGAAGCTCTTCATTTTGATACCAAACTCGATAGGTTTCTTTCATATTTATTTTTTTTGGTTAGATAATATTGAATTTCTAGGCCGCCATATTATTTTTAACGTGACGTCACATATCCTATGTTACCCGCGACGTCACGAGGATTCTAATGATACCTTACACTATTAAAAACGGTTAAGTGGTCGCGAAGATCTGCGCGTTTAAAGAAAATATGAAACATACATAGGGGCTGAACACATATACTCTCCTTTTGGCAGTCGTGTAAAAAGTGTCCGATCACATTTACATTATAGGTAGGGTACCTATTTATTTATATTATCAGTCAATATTAGTCAGTACTCAGTTTCCTCTAAAATGAAGTCTTTACATGCTTCTATCAGAGCTATCATTTGTCGCTAAGTTATATTTAAGAAGGGTTCCTTAAGAAACAGTAACGGGGTGATACACAAAACCACAAGTGCTAAGATATGAGTCATTTCAAAAAATTTTACGTAGTGCCTTGACCACTTTAATAAAAACCGAATTTAACTCACTCTTTTGTGTTACACAGTTACCCATATAGTTTTAATCACAATTTTTTGTAACACAATGGCAATGATCGTGATTTTATTTTCATTACGACAGTAATGCCATAGGTAGGTACGACATTTTTGAAAACGATGACCATATAAAGTTTCTACTAGGAGCAGCAGCCCTATAGGTAACTATTATGTACGGGCCTCCAAAACATTAGAGGAATTTTATAATGGAAATGAAGAAATAGGGTTACATATTATTTTTAGTTACGGGACTTCAAATGCCGTTACCTACTGTAAGAAAGATAATATATCACAGTATATTGAAATCAGGTATTACTTTTATAATAATTTATTCGATTTAACTACGAGTATTTTCAATAAAAGGTCCACTAGTTGCTTATGATAATACAGATAATTTTTAGATATACAAATACATGCAAATTTTGTCTTTATGGTAGGTTATGTATATGTTTTTACTAAAATATTCACACAAAGTTAGTTATATTACAATTAACTAATTATTTTACCAATCAAAATATTATGTTTTGATGTAAAATTAATTTCTTAACCATGAGTAAAATTTTTACAAATAGTACATTACTACCGAGGCCGGGAAGTGACTGGTTGCCGGCCGAATATATGTAGACGGCCGAGCGAAGCGAGGCCGGATAGTATTCGGATGGCAACCCGTCACTTCATGGTCGAGGTATGTATAATGCTTTTCTCAAACATGCAATGAAATGAAACAAAAAAAATTATAACCTTTCTAAGAAATTATAAGTCAACTACATAACATAACTAAGTCTTTGAAACACAACAAAAGTCAAATACGACAGCGACACCTCATTTTTTTTTAAGATTGACCTGTTTGAAAGTTGCAAAGTTTTTATTTAAAAAAGCGGTATTAGACGACGCGGTCGGTTGGGTCCAATTAATCGCATGCAGTGATCGGGGCCGACGGATCGCGCCGTATAATACTGCTTTTTAAATATTATTTTGAGTAGTTATTATACATTTATTTTAAATTATATAATTTAAATACCTAATTATAACTGCAAAAATTTGCCAATAATTTTTTTTATACTAATATTACTTACAGATAATTATTGGCTAAAAGCCAAGATGCCAGGTCACAACCCTATGTCAAATGAAAATTAAAAAAGAGGCACTTGCCGGCCTAGGCCGGCAACGAGCTACTTCCCGGCCACTTTTTTGGCACTTAACTACAACATTTCATTGCATGTTTGAGAAATATAGCATTACCATAGTCAAAGTGCCGTAACTACACGCGAGCAAGAAACCTATTTTGTACGCAACTACAGAAAACAGTTTTGAATTCAAGGTACCAATTGAAACTTACGTGCAGTAAAATATAAAATTTAGTACCATCACCTTTTTCCTCCTTTCTCTTACCTACCTGATGTTCTGCTTTGGACATGTATCAGATCGTTTATTTGAATAAGAAACATGATCTGAAAATATTAGGTATAGGTATAACAGAATCTCGTGGCAAATGGGGAAATGAAAAAATTGTACAGGGTGATACTGGGGAAATGGGACGAAACAGTATTGATACTATGTAAGTAATTTTTAACTTAAAAAAATTAGGAAATTTAAGATTCTATAATTTTGCTGGCACTCATTAGCGATAAGACCGCCAGTTGTTTACTTCTATTTGTAATCATAATTATTTTACATTGTATTCTGCATTAATCGATATTGTAATTTTGACATATAAATTGCGAACTCTTTAAAAAAAATCCTTTGTCTGCCTGTCGTATCTTGGTCTTTACTGTTATAGTTTTTTTTAATGTTTTATCAATTTCTGTGACAAAATATCTTGGAAATAGTAAGGATATAATTTCTGCACTAGTATCAAAATCTACTCATGTGAAATTTGCTAAAGATGCATTAATTTAACTTTTAAATGCAATACAGATTTATTATGTAGGCATGGGCAGCGTAGGAATTAATGTCAAGTATAACATGTTCTTAGCCTGGCGGTGAGTCAGACACTTACCGGATTTACATAATAACATCGTTTACCTACCTTATTTAAGTAGTATAACCTAGAACCTAGATTACTGGTATTTCGCATATTTGTAACATAATAAAATATCACATTCTTTTATATCTACCTATATTTAATCAAAAAAATAATATAGCAAAGGTTTCTATTTCAATAATTCAATTTGATCATGGTCACAGACGATTCAAAACCATCCTTACAATCCCTACATACTTCCATTATAATTCAAGTAGGTAATTTGTGTGTAAAAATGCAATAGTATTCGTTTTGTTATATGAATAATTTTATTTAAACTTAAGATTGTAAACGATATTTTGCAAATCCAACGATTGTATACTCTTTTTCAAATACCATGGCCCAATATCACTGCAAAGTTTTATGTGGCATCGGGCCATGGTATTTGAAATGGAGTATACTAGGCGACGATTTTTTTCTTCATTTCGTTTACTAACAATAGAACATTTTGCATAAGTTCTAAATAGATTTCCCTATATAGGAGACCAAACTCGTACAATTTGATTATGACCGTGCAATGTACTTGCATGACTGCACATCATTAGCTAAATTCGCAAACCTCTTAACTGTTAAGAGTTAGTTTCTGACATAGGTACGACGATTATGGCACTGAATCCTCAATTATTCAAATATTAGCGCCCTTTTCGGGTCTGAAAAACTAGGTAACAGAAAATACCAAATATAACTTTTTCTTAAAGTTTGTTCTTTCGTAGAAATATTTAAAAACAAACTGTCTTGTACTTAAAATTTTCAATCTAACCTATAGTACGGTCAAATCGTAGATAATATTACCCTAAACTCGCAAATCATGTAGTATCGCTGCATTTTTGGTATGTTGTTTAGACACCATAGGACAGTATTAAACCATATTTTGCAAGCAAAAACAAATTGTGCTAGCTGGGTAGTACGTGAAAAACTGCGAAATTTACGGCCATTTTTTAGTTTCTGATTTTTATTTAAAAAACCTTACGTTTTTTGGTATCATATGTAAATAAACGTTTAAAGACTAATAAATTTCCAACAAGTTGAGCTAACATGCATTACCGTAGGTCTTATAGTTTCAGAGATTCGAGACTTTAAAAAGTACCCCTTTTTGTAAACCAGATAAAATTTTGTGTTTTGCTAACGTTTTCGACTTAATATCGCCTCACCTAATTATGCTACGAAAAACATGCAATAATGACCTTATAGCGCACTTAATATTCTTTAATTTAAGGGTAAAATTAGGTCAGTGAACTTTGTAGTTGAAAGTATAAACCCGAAATTCCGAAGGCAGGAGGCCCGTTATCCAAGTTTTTCATACAAATCGCAAGTCGAGTTGCAAAGCTGCAATTTCGGTATATTATAAAGGCCTTATAAATATATACGAAAATGCATATTAAAAGAAAAACAAAAAAATTTTTTGGGCATAGGACGTAAAAAACGGAAAAAATTCGCACTATTTTTAGTTTTTGACGTTTAACTAAAAATCTATTATCTTTTTGATACTGATTGCTATAAAACTAAGAAAGAACATTAAATTTCAAAGGATTTGAGCTACGTTGCATCACCGTAAGTTATATATATTTTGAGTTACGACATTTCATAAAGTGCCCTTTTATCAATTTATAAACAAATTTTAGGTTACGTTAAAGCTATTCACTAAATATTGGCAAAACGTTCGCGCTAAGAAAAAAAAGTAAATGTAGATAATAACTACATTAAATTTGGAACAAATTGAGCCGATAACAATTACTGTAAGTCTTATAGTTGGGGGTATACGAGGTTTCAAAACATGCATTTATTTTCTTAACTTAATGAAGGGCACATTTTGAAATGTCGTATCTCTAAATCTATATAATTTAGGGTAATGCAAGGTAGCTCAAATCCTTTCAAATTTAATATTCTTTCTAAGTTTTGTAGCAATTAGTATCAAAAAGATAATAGTTTTTTAATTAAACGTCAAAAAGTAAAAGAAGTCCAATATTTTTTCAGTTTTTTTCATCCTATGTCGAAATTCCTTTTTTGTTTTTCTTGTAATATACATTTTTATACGTCCTTATAGGGCCTATATAATATACTAAAATTGCAGCTTTGCAACACGACTTGCGATTTGTATGAAAAACTTAGATAGTGGGCCTACTGTCTTTTGAATTACGCGTTTTTATTTACAATCACAAAGTTTGCTGACATGATTTTACCCTTTACCGAAAGAATATTAAGTGCGCTATAAGTTCATTATTGCATGTTTTTCGTAGCATAATTAGGTGAGGCAATATTAAGCCGAAAACGTTAGGAAAACTCAAAATAACGCTAGTTTACCAAAAATAGTACTTTTAAGAAGTCGCAAATCTCTGAAACTATAAGACCTACGGTAATACATGTTAGCTCAACTTGTTGGAAATTCATTAATCTTTAAACCCTTCCTAATGTATAATGTCAAATAAAATAAGTAAAAAAAGTTTTAATTTAAACGGTTTTTATTGCACCAAAAACTAGAAAATAAAAATTTGTTATAACTAACCGTAGATGCAACTTTCTGAAGATTACTCACGTGAAACTATTATCACTGTGGTTTCCCAAGTCGGATGCTGAAAGCCACGTTTAGCCTCTATGTCAGTGGATTAAGCGTTACCTAATCGGAAACTTTTACCTAACTAAAATAAAAACGTGGGGCGTACGCAATTGTGATTAAGTCACTATAGTTATTTAAGAACACACATATAAATCAAGACAGCAATAGTGTAATAAGTTTTGTTCTGGCCTTGATAAAAGCTATTTACCTATGTGGAAGTGATGGAACAGATGGATGATTAATTGGAAAATTAAAGCTACAATTACATATTTTGAACTTGTATGTTTCTTTCTTCATATTAACGCCCCACGTTTTTATTTTAGTTGGTAAAAGTTTCCAATTAGGTAACGCTTAATCCACTGACATAGAGGCTAAACGTGGCTTTCAGCATCCGACTTGGGAAACAACAGTGATAATAGTTTCACGTGAGTAATCTTCAGAAAGTTGCATCTACGGTTAGTTATAACAAATTTTTATTTTCTAGTTTTTGGTGCAATAAAAACCGTTTAAATTAAAACTTTTTTTACTTATTTTATTTTCAAGTTTTTAGTGCAATTGTTAAGTTAATTTCCGATACTATACCGATGTTGTTTGTAATATGTAATACAATTATGCATGCTAAGTAGCGTTTATACTCTCTTACTCTTTCATCACGAATCACGACACATATGCAAACGTAATGGACATTATTTTATGTGTAACGGGAGGCGAATCCCTGCTGGATAGATATTTTTAGAAATCTGACACCATTTTTTTAAATTTAATATCTCGATTGACAAATAAAAACCAAAGGCTCGGCGTGGTTAATGTAAGCTTGAATGCCCGAAGTATCTCAAATGGACGTGTTATTCATACAATAAGTACTTAGATAACAGAGATCTGACACTAAGAAATATATCAATCAATTTGGTTTATTGAGAATTTCAAGTTTAAATTTTTATACAAGTCGAATTTCGAGACTATAAAATATAAACTTATTCTCTGTGTCGACCAACCGGAGGACCGCAGGTCTGACGGAAAGTCCGACGCGAACAGAGGGCCTAAAGGGTCAATCCATGCAATTTATCAACCGGAGGGCCATAGGCCCGACGGCACTATGGCACGCACTACGTGAATCCGAGAGACTCACACTCTCTGTATATCAACTGGAGGACCGCAGGTCCGAGTGCACGTTTTACGCAAACCACCTGCACTGTCAGCCTATCAACCGGATGGCCGCAGGCTCGACAGCTGGCCCTACACGATTCACTCACGCTGTCACTCTGTCAGCTGGAGGGCCGCAGGCCCGACGGCTCGCCCTACGCGAACCACTTACGCTGTCAATCTATCAGCTGGAGGGCCGCAGGCCCGACGGCTCGCCCTACGCGAACCACTCACGCTGTCACTCTATCAGCTGGAGGGCCGCAGGCCCGACGGCTCGCCCTACGCGAACCACTCACACTGTCACTCTATCAGTTGGAAGGCCGCAGGCCCGAAGGCCCGCCCTACGCGAACCACTCACGCTGTCACTCTATCAGCTGGAGGGCCGTAGGCCTGACGGCTCGCCCTACGCGAACCACTCACGCTGTCACTCTATCAGCTGGAGGGCCGCAGGCCCGACGGCTTTCCCTATACGATCCACTCACGCTGTCACTCTATCAGATGGAGGGCCGCAGGCCCGATGGCTTGCCCTGCGCGAATCACTCACGCTGTCACTCTATCATCTGGAGGGCCGCAGGCCCGACGGCTCGCCCTACGCGATTCACTTACGCTGTCACTCTATCAGCTGGAGGGCCGCAGGCCCGACGGCTCGCCCTACGCGAACCACTCACACTGTCACTCTATCAGCTCGAGGGCCGCAGGCCCGACGGCCCACCTTACGCGAACCACTCACGCTGTCACTCTATCAGCTGGAGGGCCATAGGCCCAACGGCTCGCCCTACGCGAACCACTCACGCTGTCACTCTATCAGCTGGAGGGCCGCAGGCCCGACGGCTCGCCCTACGCGAACCACTCACACTGTCACTCTATCAGCTGGAAAGCCGCAGGCCCGAAGGCCCGCCCTACGCGAACCACTCACGCTGTCACTCTATCAGCTGGAGGGCCGCAGGCCCGACGGCTCGCCCTACGCGATTCACTTACGCTGTCACTCTATCAGCTAGAGGGCCGTAGGCCCGACGGATCGCCCTACGCGAACCACTCACGCTGTCACTCTATCAGCTGGAGGGCCGCAGGTCCGACGGCTCGCCCTGCGCGAATCACTCACGCTGTCACTCTTTCATCTGGAAGGCCGCAGGCCCGACGGCTCGCCCTACGCGATTCACTTACGCTGTCACTCTATCAGCTAGAGGGCCGTAGGCCCGACGGATCGCCCTACGCAAACCACTCACGCTGTGAGTCTATCAGCCGGAGGGGCGCAGGCCTGACGGCTCGCCCTACGCGATTCACTCACGCTGTCACTCTATCATCTGGAGGGCCGCAAGCCCGACGGCTCGCCCTACGCGAACCTCTCACGCTGTCATTCTATTAACTGGAGGGCCGCAGGCGCGACGGCTCGCCCTATGCGATCCACTCACGCTGTCAGTCTATCAGCCGGAGGGACGCAGGCGCGACGGCTCGCCCTACGCGAATCACTCACGCTGTCACCCTATGAGTCTATCAGCCGGAGGGCTGCAGCAATGACATACGGGGCTAAACCGTGGTTGCTTACAATGGGCCTCATAAGAAGGCTCAAAGTCACCCAAAGGGCAATGGAGAGGCCTATGCTAAGAGTCTCTCTACGAGATCGAATTACAAATGAGACCATCCACAGCAGAACCAAAGTAACCGATATAGCTCTTCAAATCGCTAAACTGAAGTGGGCGGGGCTCGTCGCGCGTGGATTGCGTGGATCTGATGGCCGTTGGGGCGGTAAGGTTCTCGAGTGACGTACCGGAAGGCGCAGCGTGGGTAGCCCCCCCCACATGACCTGACGAAGGTCGCTGGATGCGGGTGGCACAGGGCCGGTCCTTGTGGCAATCTTTGGGGGGGCCTTTATTCACCAGTGAACGTCTTTCAGCTGATATGATGATGATGATGATGATCATAATTAAATCCGTATGTTTCTACTAGGGCTCGCGGTCGTGTCCGGGTTTCGTGTCAACGTTTCTCATACCCGTGTTCGTGTTACACGTACACGGGTTTCTGACCCGATTTACACGGGTAATTAAAGTCCGTGTAAATAATACCCGTCTGCACGGGTACACGGGTATTATTTACACGGACTTTAATTACCCGCGGGTTCGGGGACGTCCTTGACGAGAAGCCGTGTATGCATAGAAAGTCTGCTTTTTAAGGGTAAAGTTATGTACCGAAGGATGGGTCGTGTCGTGAGACTTAAGAGCTATAGTACAAATGGATAGATAAGCGGAAGGCTAATTGTGTCAAATAGACCTTATTGCGTAACAGATAGAGTCGAAATTTATAAAAACAAAAAAAAGTTATATCGGCTGACCTTTCCTGAACACGTTTGTTTTGTAGTGTCGAACGAAGCTGCAGGTTACATTCAATAATAGACCTTATTTGCATTTGCTCAAATTATTTCGAACCCGTTCGGTTCGGTCTTAAGTACCCGGGTACCCGGGTAGCACGCGGTTTCGTGTAAACGGTATCCGTGTATTGGACACGGACACGGGTACCCGGCGGGTTCGTGTAATTCGGGTTCTTAGTACCGTCGGGCTTAAGAACACGGGTATCCGGTTTGGCGGGTTACACGTGTACCGTGAGCCCTAGTTTCTACCAAATATCTAAAACAGTACTGCAAAATCTACATTTCGATAAACCTAGCGGTTGTGGCAGGCAGTAACACTGGAGTATCAGATTTGAGGAGTTGGATGTTAGTATTAAATTCGCATGTTTCTACTTAATATCTAAAGAACTTCTTTAAAATCAAGATATCGATAAAAGATAAACCTTCCGGTTATTGTAGGCAGTACTGCAGCATCAGGAGTGAGGAGTTGGAAGTCAAGATCAGCCTGTTAGTATTTGATTATGCCAAACATGCTATACTTTCATTTTCACGTGTCTAACACTCTCGGTTAAGGTAAGCAGTACGTCTGCAGCATCAGGCTTTGAGGATACAAGGATACAAATATTATAATATTGCATTGTCATGGGGACTTGATAAGAGTTCCAAATTTTATTGATTTCGGTGCAGTAGAAGTGGTCGAAAAATCGATCACAAGATTTGAAGCATCGACGACAGTTGATACGCGGTGAAGTTAATAAAAACCGTTTAAAAACGTAAGGCTTTTTTTATAAAAATCAGAAACTAAAAATAGACAGTAAATTTCACAGTTTTTCACGTGTAACGCAGCTAGCACAACTTTTTTTTGCTTGCAAAATGTGGTTTTATACTGCCCTATGGTGTCTAAATAACATACCAAAAATGCAGCTTTACTACATGTTTTGCGAGTTTAATGTACGATTTGACCGTACTACTA